>MU762376.1:217098-235136 GCA_026770625.1 Nicotiana glauca | reverse complement strand
CATAGGAAGTATAAACAAGTTGAAAATTTTGAAAGAAGAAAGACACAAGTGATTTTGAAAAAGAGAAAGCTTAGTTGAATAAAACATTAATTTAAGAAAACATTAATAAATAAAGAAGGAGAAAAAGGGGTCCTAGGTTTAAATATAATATAGATCACTTTGGTGCAATACCCAACAATCATTTTCACACGAGATATTAACGCACCAGTCATCTTATCCATATTCTACCCTTCCCACCCCGTTAAGGTATTTAAGCGTAATTAGTCTCGTTTACTTATTGCATGCTAGTACCCGTCCCAACCTATCAGTCCCGGGGTATTAGGACTTCTAATCCAAAAGGGAAAGAAAGGGGTAGAGGCATATATGGGGTTTAAAAGGACAAAATAATAGTTTCGACAACCAAAACAAATAACAAGTAAGGGGATTGACAAACAAACATGAAAGGCTCACATAAAACCCCGTAAATCAGATAACACTTAGTTTAGCATGCCTTACACATACTGGTTTGATCTTAAAATTAAAACTTAAGCGGCGGACGGACCAGTTTAACACATAGAATTAGATAAAAGGTATGCATTAGGCAACTCGGATCCAATTGTTAGGAATTGGAGTATTTTAACGAATTATTGATTAAGGGCCTAATGCAGAAAAGTTTGGAAAAGCAGAAGCTTGGAAATTGTAGAAATTCAGAAAGGTTTCGAAAATTGATAGAACTGTTTAAGGAAACGTACAGTAGAGTTTTCAGAAGTAAAGTTCTATAAAAGGAAGAGGGAGTTTGAAAACTGTTTTGAAAGTAACTTCATGAATAAAAGTTCAGACAGAGAGTTGGAAAAACGATTTTAGAGACAGAAACGCAAGTTTAGAAAGTTGCAGACAGGTTTGGACGAATTTTGTTGAAAACGTTGAAAATAATTGTCAGATTACTACTTATGTAACTTTAGGCGAACTTGAGATCCTATAGGCAGGATATCTACTTTGGTTTTATTGACTCATTACTATTTTTAAGCGTTTAAGGAAGGCGAGTATTGGATTACCCTACTGTTTGCCTATCTTTTATGCATTTCTATAGGCATGATTTCTATATGCTTGAATGAAAAAGAATGTAAAGCCTATAGACATGATCTCTAGATGATTTAAAGTATTAAACCTATTAGGCATGATATCTAAGTGGTCGAGTTCGAACACTAAAACCCTATAGGCATGATATCTAAATGATTAAATTGCAACATGAATCCTATGAGCATGGTATCTAAGTAATTAAACAACAATATTGATCCTATAGGCATGGTATCTACCCTTTAACATATGCAAGCAAATATAAACCCATCCCATACTCTTTACTAATATACCCCCGAGTTCTTTTATACAGAATTATTACAGAACCAGAAGAAAGAAAGTAAAAAAATATACATCACAGCCTACAGCTAGATCCAAACTACCTAATGCAATCTCAATATCCAATAACATGTGTTTCACCAAATCCGGATTCCAGATTCCAAGGCCTTCTCTTATTCAGAGTGTTTCAAAGTTCCAAGGAGCTTCAAGAGCCCAGGCAATGCTTACACTCTGAAGAATGAATATTGTAACAGAATAGTGCAAGTATGGAATTGCCAGCCCTCAGGTATCCAAGTTCAGAGGGAACTCCAGGTCCAGGGTCCCTAAGCATGGCTTACCAAAAGGGGGTAGAACTTAAGAAATAGGAGTAAGTGCAAAGTGAGGGAGGAACCACAGCAGGAAGTGGTCATACCCAGCCATGGTATAGACTGGCACACCCCTGACCCCTTACTTAGATTCAAACAAATAAGAGCAGACTCTTAGAGAGTCAAACTCAGGTCTGAATGGTGATTAAGACACCACCAGACCCAAATTAGGGCTCAGCACATAAAGGGGAGAGGGAATGGGAAAGCAATTGAGTAAAGACTCGGGGGAGTCTAATTATGGATCACAGACAGCAATTCAAAGTGCTTCCATGATTCAGGACAATACTCACATACAAAGGGAATATGGGGAAGGGATTAAAAGCATAACAGATTGAAAACATAGAGGAAAAGGCATAGCATGCTTGAATGTAATCACATAATGCAGGAAAGCATAAGTAAACACACGGGGAAAGAAGTGTAGAAGAGGAGGAGTGAACACATAATAAAGAGGGTGCTATTTAACTAGGAAAACATACCAGTTGCAAGTTTTAGAATAGTAGAATAGCAACAACAAACAAACAGCCAGGCAGTCAACAGGAACAAACTCAAGGAACTTCAACAAGTACTTGGGAGTTTAGAGGAACTCCAGGTGTTTCAGACAGCAGGAGAGAAAGGAGCAGAGTGCTCAGCAGTAGTAGAGAAAATAGAGAGTAGTAGTAGTAGTAGTAGTAGAGAGTAGAGAGTAGTAGTGTATTGCAAAGGTGCAGAAAGAATTTGTAAGAATCGTGTTCGAGTGATTGTGTAAAGCTGTTTTTGAAATTTTTTTTGTGTGTCCGTCCGTAAAAACTCATGTGTGCTGTGAGCTTTTATAGTGCAAAAATGAGTAGACAAGAAGGCAAGGAAATAAAATCCCAATCAATCAAATAAAATCTCCCTTAGTCAAAGGGATTTGATTTCAAACGGGAGTGGTAATTAAGGAAGGGAAAACCTTTCAGAGTAACATAATAAAGGGCAAGTGCACACAGAATCTATTTAAGGTAGGAAACTATAGTACACGTTTTTTGAAAGAATAAGGAAATAAAATAATCAAACAGTCAGAAATTCAAAACCTTGAATGAACTTAGTTAGGAAAATAGGGAAAAGGCTGAGTTGTAAAAATCAGTAGCAAATCAATTAAACCTTAGAAAAAGGGGATTGAAATCAATCACAAGCTAATAGAATCAATTCAGAAGAAAAACCCTCGTATATAAGCATGCTAACATCAGGCAAAGGAGAAGAGATCAGCATAAACAGCTTTTGAATCATAAGCAAAAGAAAAGCAGGTTTCCAATTTAGTCTATGAACTCAGCATGAGTTTGAGAGCCTAGGGTTTCTAGGGTAGAACCCTAGAACCAAAAGCTTGCAAGAATCATAGACACATCTAGCAATCAAAAGCAGTAGAGTGAAAGCTTGTAAAGAACAAGTTTTAGGAAAACTAAAACTCAAACCAGTTCAGAGAAGAGATGCCATAGGAGTTTAGGAAACAGTGAAAGAAGCAAGTTCGATAACCCAAATAGATTCAGTAAAAGTAAACACTTTCAGTAGGCAAGATAGGCGTATAAACATGCTTGTAGAAAAATCAGTAGAAGTAGTAATAGAACAAAGGCAGAGAGACATGCATATTAAGAATCAAACAAAAACCCCCTCAAACATGGAATGAACACACAGATTCACATAAAGAAAGAAGAAGAAGAAGAAGAAGAAGAAGAATCGTTTTAGGATTTTGAAAACCCTAATTTGAACAGACTAATTTTAAAAGGGAAAATTAGGGAAAATAGTTTAAAAAGCCGAATAGAGCATAGATCTGCTACAGATCTAAGAAGATAAGGAAAGAAAACCTCAAATCAAGATTTTTAGGGTTTCTCAGAAACCATAGAGACGAGAAGTCCTGGAATGGTCTGGTCTCTGAACGAATATGAACCATGGCTAAGTTTTTCAGAGATCGAACACACCGGAACGGAGCCGGAGAAGCCAGGGGAGCTCAGGTCGGCGGAGGACCTGAACAGATCTGTTGAAGGTTGAGCCTTTGAAAGCTCGAACAATCATGGCTTGGGGTGAAAGGGGAGAGAATATAGGTCGCCCATGGCCTGAGAAGCCATGGACGCCGGTGTATTTTGATCGGAGACGAAAGTGGGTTGTTAGGGTTTAGAGAGCGTTTGAGAGGAGAGGGGATTTGGGGCGGTTGATTTGAGGGAAATGAGGGTTAGGTTAAGTCATTAGGAATTAAAAAAGGAAGGAATGGATGAGGGTCGTTGATCAGAATGATCAACGGCCAGGATTAAAAGACGAAAACGGGCGGGTTGGACAAATGGGTAAAGGGATTGGGTTACAATGTAATTGGGTCGCCTAATTGGGCTGAATTGAGGTTAAAAAATTGGGATCAAATGTGGTTAAAATTGAAATGGAAATGGGCTAGCTTTTAAATAGCCATTTTTCTTCTTTTTTAATTTATTAAAATAGTTGAAAATAATTTTAAAACAATTGAAAACATAGAACTAATTAATAATATATAATCATTAATCTAAAAATATCTGGAATGATTTTATAATTATAAAACGCATTTGATTATAAAATAGGCTATAATTGCAAGTTTGAACAATTTAGCTTAAAAATATCAGATAAATTTGTAAAAATATGCAAAAATCACCTTAATTATATTTGATGCAAATATAAGGGTGAAAAATAAATGGTTCACAAAAAGAACAATTTGGGAATAATTATTGGGGTTTTATACTGTTAAAATAGACAATAACTTGATTCTAAAAAATCTTCAAAAATTAGGAAAAATACCAAAACTCTTGGGGATACTTATATATGTATATACATACTATTTTGAAAGTATTTTGAGTATAAAAATACATAGAAAAAAATTGGGTATCAACAGTAGTCACTTGATTGATTGGAGAACGAAACCAAGTATGAAGATTGTGGTGATATGGTTAATTTGAGAATTTATGCCTAGGGGGCACTCGATTTATTGGGTTGTGGACTGTGGAGGATTAATTCGATTATGATGGTTGTTCTTGTGTGATATGGGAAAAAGGGGTTATTATGGACCCAGAAAAGATTAATGGCCTAGTTCGGTATGATCAGAATTGGCTTGATGTCTGTGAATGGATTTAAATATGAATATGGGTTCTATATCAGGCCGAATGTGTTCGTTTTATCATAGCGCTCCTTATGGAGGAGTATTCGGGTGTTGGATGTTATTTCATTATCGGCTATTTCATGTAATGCTATATTGTGCCGTGTGAGTTGGGAATGGCTTGATAATTTTCTTATGTGTTGAGGTTCCAAGTAACAATGGTGTTATGGGAGCAGGATAGCTCTTGAGTTTCAAAACATATATTGCACTTCAGCTGTGCTTGAGTTTGTTAGATTATGGCGCTATATGTTTCTCCTGGGATGATATTATGCACTTAACATGCTTGTGACTGATATTAGGCATTTTGTAGTAATGAGCAATTTAGCTCGGTGTGTATCTCCTTATATGAGTTCTATGTGTGGATCGGGTGGTACGCCTCCACGAGTGTGTTGTCTGGATTGCGTTGCACACTGCAAGAGCATGATGTTGAGTACAGTCCCCTATATTTTATTTTGTGTGTTTGGCTCCTCATTTTTTCTGAGGAAGGTTTATAACACCTTCTCGGTTGCCTAATTAGTTTTGTGGGTTGAGTAGTCCCTTCAAGAGTTTGTTTTCCTTATGTATCACATTCGAGTTGGTAGCCTATTGGCACATTGTGGCATCGTATAAGACATTTGGTCATGTCTGTAGTAGGTTATTATCTGAGCAGCTCGTACTGCATAAGACGAGATTATTGGATCTAGGATCAGTGTGATCGGATTTTCTGAAGTATATTAAAGAGCAAATACCTTTATTTGGTTCAGAATGAGGTAATGGTTCTTTTTAGGAGTATAGCCTCAATGATTTGTTGAATTCGGCAGTTGGTTATGAATTTATACATATCTCTTCTGTCGTGGCGGTATTGTAAGAGTTGAAACATGACTTATATATGTCATGTGGTGCATTGGGAGCATCAGATTCAGGAAATATCGATTATTGTGATCAGGGAGTGTTATTATGGTTTGTGAATAATGTGGTGCATGGTGTGAATTCAGCAAGGGTGTGCAGTCATGTTCTGGTACAGCGTGTGATGATTGATACGGTGTTTGTTGGTAGGAAGTAGGCCTGATAGAGAATTTCGAGTGTTAAAATTTGGGTTCTAAGCTTATTTGCTTGAGGAAAAGGGAATATCTTCATATTTGCTTGAGCTAATGTGCTCAACTGAGTTGTGATAGCACGGGTAGGTGCCACGAGGTATTAAATAGTGATTTCGGACAGCTCTAGTGCAGTTCTCAGCATGTTCGAGGACGAATCTATGTTTAAGTGGGAGAGAATGTAATGACTCGATCGGTCGTTTTGTGCTCTAGCGCATCATTTGGTAGTTTAAGTCCATGATCAGCCTCACTTCAGGCATTATGACTTGTACGCATGGTCGGAATTGAATTCCAGGAAGTTCGGAGTTGATTTGGAAAGAAAATTCTCATTTCAAAAGCTTAAAGTTGGAACAATTGACTGAGATTGGATTTTTGAGTAAACAACCTCGGAATTAGGGTTTGAAGGTTCTAGCATGTTCATACAATGATTTTGGACTTGGGTGTATGTCCGGATCGAGTTTAGGATGACCCGAGAGTGTTTCGATGCCTATTGTGGAAGTTAGCATTTTTGGAAGAATTTCATAAGTTTGGGTTGAAGTGCATTTCAATGTTATCCTTGTCCGTTTGGGATTCCGAGTCTAGGAATAGCCCCGTATGGTGATTCTGGTACTAGGAGCGCGATCGAAAGTGAACTCGTAGGGTTGTAGGTCGTTTTAGAGCCATTTGGCTAAAGATCAAAATTTGAAGGTTTTGAGAAGTTTGAGCGGAGGTGGACTTTTTGATATCAGGGTCGGATTCCGATTCTGAAATTTGGAGTAGGTCAGTAATGTCGAATATGACTTGTGTGCAAAATTTGAGTTTAATCGGACGTGATTTGATAGGTTTTGGCATCGAATGTAGAAGTTTGAAGTTCTAAAGTTCATAAAGTTCGAATTGGGGTATGATTCATGATTTTGTTGTTGTTTGATGTGATTTGAGGCCTCGAGTAGGTCCGCATTATGTTTTGGGAATAGTTGGTATGATTGGTGGGAGTCCCGGGGGACTTAGGTGGATTCCAGATGGTTAACGGATCAATTTTTGAATTTGAAGAAGAGTTGAGGCAGCTGATATCTGGTGTAACCGCATATGCGGGGTTTTGGCCGTAGGTGCGGAGCCGCAGAAGGGGCCATAGAGTTGCATGTGCGGTTTGGGTGAAGGAGTGCAGCGGCCGCGGATGCGGCACTTTAACCGTAGGTGCGGGTACGCATATGCGGTAAGGAGATCGTAGAAGCGGGTTTTGTCCCTGAGCTTGGGACCGCAAAAGCGAAACGTGCGCCGCAGAAGCGGGGGCCGCATGAGCGGTTTATGCACCGTAGGTACGAAAATGCTGGAGGCAGTGAGGTTCTTTTAGATTGGGGGTTGGGTTCATTTGTACCCCATTTCTTCCATTCAGAGGCGATTTTAGAGCAACTTTGAGGTTCCATTTTCACCACCAAGCATGAGGTATTGGTTTATGTTAGTTTTGAGTTAAATATATGATTGTATATAGATTGGATCATGAAAAATTGTGGAAACCTTCGGGTTTGAGGGAAAACCTAGAAATTGGTATTCTTGGATTTTGACCACGATTTTTGTCATGAAATTAAGAGTAAATTACGTATTTGAGTTCGTGAGGTTATGGGTAAACTTTATCTTTGAAAAATTTCAGAATCCGAGCACGTGGACCCGAGGGCATTTTTGTCAACTTTTCGATCAGGGTTAGAAATCGTCATAAATTAGATTATTATGAGTAATTGATCATATACTAATGGATTTGCATAATTATTGGCTAGTTTTGGAGCATTGTGCATCGATTTGAGTCTTCGGAAGGGCGTGGACTGCCAGTTATGGAATTTTGGAGCGAGGTGAGTCTCCTTTCTAACCTTGTAAGAGGGAATTGTCTCCATAGGTGAGTTATTTGGATATGTGCTCCTATTTGTGGGGGCTACGTACGCACGAGGTGACGAGAGTCCGTGCGTAGCTACTATTATGCTTAAGTTCGGGTAGTGTAGGTCCTAAAAGCATGCTTTGCTTGTAATATTGCAACCTTGTTGTCAACTTAAAAATGTTTAAAACATATCAAACATATAAGTAAATTTCTAAAAGGCTAGACATCATTTCTTGACTTTTAAAAGAGACTCTTGCCTTTTCCTGAATTATTGCTCCTTGATGAATTCTTGATTTGACTGTTTGAATGTGTTTAACTATTGTGGAATGGGCCGAATGCCTCGGTAGATTAAATAGATGCATCTATGGTTCGCGTCATTCGATCCCCTGGCAGTGCACAATTTAAATATTATTGGATCGAGTCGTACGACCTCAGCATGATTTGCGCATGCTTGTAATGTTTGCCTTGAGATTTATAAATGTTGATATTCGTTCTTCCTGGCTTGAGATAAATGTATAAATAATGAAAAGAATTTGGAAATTTCCTAGAAAAGAAATAATTATTTAGTTACTTTATTCTATTGAGTTGCAATCATGTTTATAAAATCTTTGATTTATTATATTATCAGCATATCTTTATTGGACCACTAGTAAGTGTCGAAGTCGACCTCTCGTCTCTACTTCTTCGAGATTAGACGGGATACTTATTGGGTACACATGCTCATGCTACACTTGTTGTGCAGTTTTGTTGCACAGGCTCACGTATGTCTAGTGGCCTAGTTTGGCGCAGCAGCATGGTCGATACAGAGACTTAGGTGAACTGCACTCCTCGAGGCAACCTGCAGCCAGCAGAGTCTCCTTCAGAGTACTGTATTGTTTTGCCTTTCTCGTCCAATTGTATTCCAGACAGTTATCATACTGTATTTTATTTTAAATCCTAGAAATTATTCATGCACTTATGCCACCGGGTTCTGGGATGATTAAGGGATTATTCAATATTTAGTTTGTTGAAGACATCATTATTATTTCAGTGAATGTCATTAATTATTGTTTAACGTATAAAAGAAATGTTTTCAATAAATATTAAAATGAGAATTTAATTAACTTCTTAGTGTTGGCTTTCCTAACAGCGGTATCCGGCGCCATCACGACCCTTAGTGGATTTTGGGTCGTGACACTAAGATCCAAATATTCCTCCAACTTCAACCTTTGTGATTTAATTATTGCTTTTCAATTCGCAATTATGTCAAAATATTGTGATTTGAATATTATGTTCGAATAAAACCTTGCACCACATTTTTTTTCCATCAAAAATTGGCTTGAATACACAAGAAATTTTTTCTGTTTTTCCAAAAATTTTCACTTTTTTCCGAAATCATCGTTGTTCATAAAATTTTCAATTTTCACTTGAAGATGTTGTCACGATCCAAAAACCAACCAGGTCATGATGGCGCCTATCGTGAAACGAGGCAAGCCGACACCCTCTTAACCAATTCGTTTTCTCATTTAAAAATATAGATATTAGCCTTTCTTAACTGAAATTTTGAACAAGGAATACAATTAAAAACCAAAGTTCGAAAAGATAAATTTCAACAATGGGTGTCACTAAGTTATGAGCTAAACTGTCACAACACTGAAGTTTAATAAGACAACATTGTCTGGAAATAGTCTAAATACACAAAGGGAAGATGGGGAAGGAGAAAGACGAGTCTGCATTCTCCAAGAAGCTGCCTCTCTCTCTCCAAAGATAATCCACAATCAAAATATCAGCCACCGCAACCGTGGCCTGAGATATCTGGATCTGCACACAAGGTGCAGGAGGTAACGTGAGTACACCAACTCAGTAAGTAACAAGTTCAAACTATGGACTGATAGGTAGTGACGAACTAAACCTCAGCAGTTATAACACGATTAAACTATACAGTAAAGTAGGGATGCTGGAAATTCGAATATACAACTCAACAGCAAAGTAAATACCGATCCGAACAATGTGAAGTATAAAGCTCAACAATTCTCCACATATCAATGCCAAAAATGCATGAAAATGTACTGTGTACCTTCATTCTCAAGTGCTCAACCACTCGGTACTGTATATGGCCATCCGGCCAAGGGAAGATCCATCTCGGAACATATATGCACATCGCTGACAGCAGTCGTTCAGTACCGAGAAGGGACATTCCAGCCCTATGGAGAAGATCCATCTCTAGGTATAACTACTTCGGACAAGATCCATGTCCAGGGAAGATTCATCCCTCAAAATAAAATTGCGCGCACTGGGGGTATGTTACAGACTCCGGAGGGGCTCTTATAACCCAAGTGCTATCATAATCAACAACATATCCGCTGCGGTGTGCAGCCCGATCCCATAACTGTTCCTCATAATCAGGCTCTCGGCCTCACTCAGTCATCACTCTCCAATCTCACACACACGGGCTCACAATGCCATGAAACTAGCCCGAAAAAATAATATGATATGCCAAATAATAACAACAAAGATTGAGACATGATATGATATGAATAAACAAGACTGAGTACAGAATATCAATGAAACTAATAAGATGACAGTAAGAAACGGCCACTCGGGTCTCAATCGTATTGTAATGACCCATAGGGTCATCTTATGATTTAAGACTCCATTCCAGGCTCATTAGCCTTAAAAGGACTAATTTTAATTACCTCAATTTGCATGCACAGTTCGAGCGTGAATCCGAAAAACCTTTTATGTGAAAATAGGAGAAATAATAATTTTTAGAGTTAAAATTTAGTTTTAGTTTACTTTGGTCAATATTTTGAGTAAACGGACCCGGGTCTGTGTTTCGATGATCCCTAGAGGGGCTGCAGTAAAATATGGGACTTGGGCGTATGCACGGAATCGAATTCCAAGGTCCTTAGCCTTAGAAAATAATTTTTGAAGAAAATTGTTGGGCTAATTTTTACAAGAAAGAAAGAAATGAACTAATGTGTGAAATAATTGGTATCGGACCCGTATTTTAGTTTTGAAGCCCAGTACAAGTTTGTTATGATATTTAAGTATTATATGTGAAATTTAATGAGAATCGAAGTTGATTTGACGTGATTCGGACGTCCGGTTGAAAAGTTAGAAAATTTGAGTGTTATTGAGAAAATCATGAGTTTTGAGGTTAAATTCGTAGTTTTAGACGTTTAATTTGTGATTTGATCGCACGAGCAAGTCCGTAGGATATTTTTAGACTTCCGTTTATGTTTGATTTGGAGCCTCAAAGGCTCGGGTTTAGACTTAGAAAAAAAGCTCAGCTGTGCATCTGGTGTCTATCACCAGGCCTCTGATCTCGCAATTGCGACATGCCTGGGAATTGCGATAGTTATGTCACAAATGCGAAGCTTACCAGCTAGGCCAAAAGTCGCAATTGCGACTATTTCCATTGTAATTGCAATGGCTGAACCGCAACCTGTTAAAAGAGATTTTAGATGGGATTTTCACCCACATTTCAATTCTCTCGAACCCTAAACCTCCATAGTCGATCTTCCAAAGATCTAAACTTCTCCAAATCATTGGTAAGTGATCTCTAACTAATTTCTTTCAATCCTTAACAACTTCTAACAAGATTTCAACCAATAATCTAGAGTTTTCATGGTACGAATTGGGGTTTTTGGATAGAACTTAGGAATTTCAAAAATTTGGGAATTTAGACCTCAAATTTGGGTCGGATTCCAAACTAATTGAATATTTGGGTTTGAGGGAGAATGGGTAAATGGGTTATGGTCCGAACCTTGAGTTTAGACCAAGCGGGCCAGGGTCAATTTTT
The DNA here is from genome assembly GCA_026770625.1 of Nicotiana glauca. Taxonomy (NCBI): domain Eukaryota; kingdom Viridiplantae; phylum Streptophyta; class Magnoliopsida; order Solanales; family Solanaceae; genus Nicotiana; species Nicotiana glauca. The sequence goes on along the minus strand of MU762376.1, from coordinate 223,609 downwards.
ATATTTTGTGGGGAAACTTAGGAAAAACCATAATTTTCATTAAAGCTAGTTCCTTTAGCACTAATTTGTGATATTAAACTCAATTGTGATTAGATTCGAGCGGGTTAGACGCAAATTCAAAAGAAAACGTTGTGTTAGAGTAGTGAGCTACTTGTGAAATTGAGGTAAGTGCTATGTGAATTTGCATGTGTGTGATATATAGGTGAGGTGGCGAGTATCTATGCACCACCAAATTGCTTGTTAAACGTGATCCCTTCCCCGTTCCCAATTTAATTGATTACTGGTTTAAGTGTTTTATAATCATTGATGCCTTCGTGTCTACTTGGTTTCGTCAATTTGCTGTTAAGCATTGTTTAAAGTGTTTCTTTGGAAGTGTTGGTTGTTTATATATATATATATATATATATATATATATATATATATATATATATATATATATATATATATATATATATGTAAAGGTTGAGCTGGTGGACATCGTTATTGTATATTCCGGTTGGTTTTATTGTGAATTGATAAATGATGAAGTTGTGAGTTGTACAGTTTTCTGTTTATAATTGTTGAGACAAAACTATTGCAAAAGGCTTTGACCTGAATTGTGAAATCTTTTATAAATAAAAGTGATATGATTGTCTGGTGGGAGCGGGTTGCACGCCGCAACAAGGAGTGATAAGGGGGGACAGGTGGGATCGGATTGCACGCCCCAACATGAGAAATAAGAGAGAGAGATATATAGGGAGGAGCAATAAGGGAGGACAAGTAAGAGTGGGTTGCGCGCCGCAATAAGGAGCAATAAGGGAGGACACATAGGTTTTTACTGATTCTAACCCCAAAGATTTGAAAACCTACTGTTTTGAAAACTTACTATTTTACTTCACTATTTTCATATTATGCCCTTTCGATTATTTTAAAGCGAAATTTGGAAATTTCGAAAAAACTTATGTGAGATTTGGTTATAGATGAGACCTGGAAAAGGTGGCTCAGTCATTTTATTTATTGTGTTATATATTATTGTTTTGTTTGGCTTAAATTTCCTTCTCGCTTTTTTATACATTGTCTATAGGTTATGTTATAAATGCTCCGTCGGAGCCTCGTCACTACTTTGTCAAGGTTAGACCCAGAACTTACTGAGTACATGGGGTAGATTGTACTGATACTACACTCTTCACTTCTTGTGCATATACATGTACCGTCCAGAGTTAAGAGATAGTAGTAGCTGATATCATTTACACGGAGATACGAGGTAGATCTGTTGGCGTCCGCAGATTCCTGGAGTCTTCCCTTAATATTTAGATTTCTGTTTTACTTCTTTCAAAACAGATACATACTTCTTTCAGCCCATTATTTATATTACTCTTAGTAGTTCGTGAATTGTGACACTAGACCCTGGGTGGTTATGCATTTAGCATTAGTTCGTGGTTCGCTTTATTATTTCGAATATTAGTCATGAAGCCTTTTGCTGGTTAATATTAGCTTCAGTATTTGTCACACCTCCTTTTTACACACCTACCCCGAAGGATAATGTATAAGGGAGTTTTTCCATTTAAAGTGACATTATTCGAAATGGGATTATTTATTTATTTTTAGAGTCGCCACTTGGGATAGAATTGGCTTTTGGTGTCCTAAGTCACAGGTTTAACTTAAATCCCAAATCGAGGAAAATGTTCGACTTCCCAATTGGAGTCTGCGAACCAGAAATCCTGAATAAGGAATTCTGTTGACCCGAGGGAAGGTGTTAGGCACCCCCGAATCCCGTGGTTCTAGCACGGTCGCTTAAATTATTATAATTGGCTAAAAATCTGATTTTAATACATGTTTTAACTTATGGTATAATTTTAACTTTATAACCATTTTATTATTATATTTTTAGGAAAATTTCAACGTTATTTAAAACACGTCTTGAACCACGTCATATAAATGCAACCGCGGTCCCGGACATATTTTATCTAACATTGTTGAGATTTAGATTTTGGTCACATAAATGCGCACCCGAATTTAGGAAGGTAATTTAAAATAACGCGCCTAAAGTAACTACGCGTTTTTAACTTTGCGAGGGCCATGGAAAGTTCGCTAAATGGTACGCCTCGATTTATAAAGATTTAAAATTAATTAAGTGAGGGCCATGAGCTTTGACATTTTATTTGGCCTGGCACGCCTCGAATTATTTTAAAAGATTTGTATTTCACTAAAGCAAACTATGGATGCTCCTGTTTAAATCTCATTTGAAATTAGGCATAACAAGCTACGCAACGGGAACCATACCCGTAGTTATAATTTAATTGCGTGTCTAAGGATAACTACGGTGTTCATTAATATTCCAAAGTTATAAAAATTATTTGTGGAAGAAGCGAAGCTAATTAACTACGGAATGACAGACCAAATTTATTCACTAATTTATTTTGCGTTGGGCTTGGCAATTTTAAATTATTTAAACTCAACCAATTCAAGTGGGGTCACTTTAAATGAATATCCTATGACCATATTAGCCAAAATCCACAAAACAACTGAAAAGTCTAAACCAACAAAACTAAATTCGCTCAAATTTAACCAAAACCTAGCTTTTCATCAATTAATCTATCAATTTAAATTAAAATATTATCTAAATTATCATATGCTAAATCATGGTAATATTTGTACAAAAGCATGCTTACGTTCCAGTCACAATAAAACATTAATTTCAGAAATAGTCCATTAATATAAAAGCACAACAAATACCAAGGAAAATAACAAAAAAAAATATGGTATTAACATCTATAGGAATACAACGAAAAAATAGTATCAAAGTCATGGAACAATTTATCTATTTTATTTCACTTGATATAAGAGATAAAGATATAGAAGAAAACTGAACCTCAACAATTGAATCTTTTGTATTAAACGTGAGCTCGGTTACAGCAAACTCCAGTGAATCGAATCTGACCGGAAAATAAAAATAGGGACTGAACCTTGAGCAGTGACCCTCGGACAGTACCTCCGCCACAAACCTCAACGACTATTTCATGGCTGATTTTTGGAATGAAAATACAACTATTTTCACTAAAGTTGAGGGCTGTTTCGCTAGGATTTTTGACTGGTATGAAAGCTGTTTCTTCAGTTGTGATTTGGGTGGTTGTTGGCTGCCAGTGGTATAAAAGCTCTCTCCTACAGCTTTCCTCTCTCTCTTTGTATCTTTAAGTGTGTTTTTTTATAGAGGTACGTGAAGGGGAAGAGCATATGGATGGGGAACATGAGTGGGGGAGAGGAGTATTGAGTAGGAAAAGTGGAGAAAGTGGAAAGTGAGTGTGGAAAGTGGGTTGTGAGTGGAGAAAGTGGGGAAAGTGAGTAGTGAGCCGGAATAAATTCAAACATGATAAAAAATTAGGTAGTCACAGCTGCCCCTCTTTGCTCGGAAATACAAAGATTTTTCGGGCAAAGATAAAGTGAACCATGTGACTAATTTTTGACCATATCGTTATTCATAAGAGGAAGAAAATAAAAAGGAAAGGCGCAACCGAATCCTGGTTTTGGACAACCTACATATCCCGGGTTATAAGAGAATCAGGTCGCGTATAGTTCAGAAGTGGATGAGGTGATGGAGTGATGAGTTCGAGAGTCGAGTGAGGTGCCGTTCCGTCGAGGTTCCGGTCTGCGGTCCCGTTATCACATCAAAATAAAAAATGAAAAAGACTAACTAAGCCTATCAACTATGAGTTACAAGATTTCTATCTATAAGTCTTCTGAAGCTTGATCTTGAGTCTTGGGTGGTTCTTCATGCAGACTTTAGATTTGAACCTTGACGTTTGCTAGTTGCAGGTGTTAGTTCATCCTTCTTCAACTTTTCGGATCAAGATCATGCATGCAGTGCTTGTGACCTCGGCCATGTCTGATAGAGGGGACACCCACTGAAAACATTCTCTTGAAGCTTGATCTTGAGTCTTAGTTGGTTCTTGCTATGGACTCCGATCTGAATCTTGATGCTCGTAAGTTGTAGGTGTTGGTTTCTTTCTGCAATATTGGGTCAAAATGGGATTAGCGGAGCTTGTGACTTCAATCAGATTTTGAGCAATTTGCGCACTTATTTGCTTCACATTTGATTTCATTTTTTTTGTTCTTTTCTTTAATCTGGATTGAGACTCATTCCATCGGTCATCTCACACCCTATGTCTTGAGGTCAACCTGCTTCGGATACCAAAACAAACAAACGAACGAAAATTTCTACCCCAGTTTTTACTAGAAAAATTTCGTGAGTTAGTTGTGACGCATATCTAAGCAATCAAATCAAGATTGTGTATTCTTGTAAATAAATCTAGGTTATGCTGGGAAATTACCGGGTTATGCCGGAAAAAGATAAAGGGGCCTCGGGTTATGCCAGAACGGAAAGAAAAAGCTCCTTGGGTTATGCCGAGATTTGAGAAAGAAAAGGCCCCTTGGGTTATGCCAGGGGTATCCTTGGGTTATGCCGGGATTTTGGAAAGAATAAGCTCCTTCGATTATGCCAGGGAGATCCTTGGGTTATGCCGGTATTTGAGAAAGAAAAAGCCCCTTGGGTTATGCCAGGAGGATCCTCGGGTTATGCCGGGATTTTGGGAAAGGAAAAAGCCCATTGGGTTATGCCAGGGGGATCCTCGGGTTATGTCGGGATTTGGGAAAGAAAAGCCCTTGGGTTATGCCAAGGGGATCCTCGGGTTATGCCGGAATTTTGAAAAGAAAAAGCTCCTTGGGTTATGCCAGGGAGATCCACGGGTTATGCCGGGATTTGGGAAAGAAAAGCCCCTTATGTTATGCCAGGGGGATCCTCGGGTTATGTCGGGATTTTTGAAAGAAAAAGCTCATTGGGTTATGCCAGGGATATCATCGGGTTACGCTGGGATTTGGGAAAGAAAAAAGCTCCTTGGGTTATGCCAAGGAGATCCTCGGGTTATACCGGGATTTGGAAAGAAAAAGCTCCTTAGGTTATTGCAGGGAGATCCTCGGGTTATGCTAGGATTTGGGAAAGAAAAAGCCCCTTGGGTTATGCCAGGGGGATCCTCGGGTTATGCCGGGATTTTGGAAAGAAAAAGCTCCTTGGGTCATGCCAGGGAGATCCTCGGGTTGTGCCGGGATTCGAAAAGAAAAAAAAATCCCCTTTGGTTATGCCAGGGGATCCTCGGGTTATGCCGGGATTTTGGAAAGAAAAAAGCTCCTTGGGTTATGCTAGGGAGGTCCTCGGTTTATGCCGGGATATGGGAAAAAAAAAAGCTTCTTGGGTTATGCCAGGGAGATCCTCGGGTTATGCCGGGATATTTAAGGAATAGGGTCCTATACTACCATGATTTGTTTTTCTTTTGGGATTTTCATTTTTATTTCTTTTATTTTTTTTTCTTCTTTTTATTTTTCCTTTTATTTGGCAAAACGCATGAAGAATTTGGAGAGGAACTTCCTTTTGGTCGATTCCGTGTTGCAAAGCTGTTTCAGCGCTTGCGCATTTCTTTTCCCTTTTGGGTTGCACCTGCTTCTTGCACGGTTGCTTTGATTGCACCTGTTTTCAACAAAGAACAATTTGTTAGTTTGAAACGGTGGTTGGTTTTGTGGCCTTGATCATTCCAATTGCTTGATCCCGGCCCCATTTTCGTTGAGAACTTTGCTGCTTGTTGGCTTTGAGGGTGAATTTCTTTTCAAACCGACAGGACTCAACTTTTAGGATTTTATGATGACTCGCCTGTGTGGGCTCTAGCCTTTTCACTTTATTCTGACCTTAGAACCTTTGCCTTTGACTTTCTTTCTTTTCAAATGTCTTTGCTCTGAAAGCATCAACCACTATGGTCAGTCGGGATTGGCCTGACGCACCCGCTGAAGCTGGGTATCCTTGGATTTTGCCAGTGGAGCCCTATAAGACCAGTGCTGCCACCTTTTCTTTGTGATAGTCCCGGAATCAAAGTTAAACCGAAAAGGATTCAAGGAAGCAGTATACAAAAGGCAATCATATGAATTTAAAAAGAAGCGTCCCTTTTGGGGAGAGAGAAGGACTTATTTGGGGGTGCATGCTGGCTCCAAATGAACATGACATGCTTCTTGGACTGGACGCCCGACCCACACAAACTTTCCAGCTTCTCGTGAACCCATTGATCCATATTTCAAAACCAGGGAACCTTGCCAGGATCCTTTTAGTGGTGAAATGTCTTCTTTTCGGCCGACAGCGCCCTTTGCGGGTTTTCGCCAATCGACCTCTCTCATTTCTCTTCTCACCGTCGCCCGATAGTGCTCTTTGCGAATTTTCACTAAGCGGACTCTCTCATTTTCATTTTCTCTACTCACCATCGCCTTATGGTGCCCAAAGGTTTTCACTGATAAGACTCTCTCATTTTATTTCTCTCAATTTGAATTGTATCAGATTCCAACAATGATGTTTTTCACTTCCCTGCTTTTGCCAATTGATCGGAAGGACTTGGACAAGGTCTTTGGGGTAAGAAGTATTTTGGGCGGAACTACAACTTTGGAACCATTTCGGCGGATTTATGGCCGAACCATTATATCATCTGTCCCAGTTTCAATT
>MU762376.1:181447-199508 GCA_026770625.1 Nicotiana glauca | reverse complement strand
CCCCAGAAAAACACAGAGAGAGAGAGCATCAATCATCCCAACCATGGCATCTCCTATTTCTCTCTACAATTTCACACACATCCTTACTTCTAATTTCCACTAGCTTTTATGGTGACCAATAACTAGTTTTTTTGGGGGGTTTTTAATCTACCTTTATCTGTTAATTTTTTTTTTTGGTTTTTAGAGATTAAAGATTGGATTTTTTGAGTTTGTTTTAGGAGATTTAATACAAGAAAGATTGAAACTTTGATGGGTTTTGTCAAGATTTGGGAGAAAATTTAAAAAAGTTTGAAGCTTTGGTGGAATATGAATTGAGGAGGACGGGCATTTTCTTTATAAGGTAATTTTACTGATTCTTGATGCTCAATTTGGGTTGTTTGATTCATTTACTGAATTGGGTTTTCAGGATTTTGAATTTTTGGGTTAATATTTTGAGCTTTCTTAAATTGTTTGAGCTAAAAATTTGTGCTTTTTTGTGAATATTTGTAAAGAATTGCGGAATTATGTGGGGAATTTTGTGAATCGTTTCTGGGGTTTGGTAATTTTGCTGGAATTGTGATATTACTGACGCTTAATTCTCATTTGGGTTTTTGATTTATTACTTAAAAGGGTTTGAAGAGTTCTGGTTCATTGGCTTAGTATTTTGTATGTTCTTGGATCAATTTGAGCTAAATGTAGGCGACTTTAGTTGTTGATTTCTGTTATTATTTTGTTGAAGAATTCTTGAATTTTATGTTTGGTTAATATTTCTAGGGCATTGATGATTCTTGGTGGACATGGTTGTTAACTTTCTCGAACTTTCGAGTTGCTGAATTAGGGAGTGTTGAGTTTGGAGTATTATGAGTTCTGATACTAACTCATATAGGATGAAGGTGTTGGAACTTTGAGTGAATAAAGGCTGGAATTTTGATTGCTAACTGAGAGAGCAGCAACCTTTGCTACACTCTATGGATAGCCCCACAATGACCAACCCTGGCTCACTTTGTAGTTCTAACGATGACACGCCACGTGTAAAGTTCTTGTGTAGTTTTTCGGGCAGTATATTGCCGAGGCCTCAGGATGGGAAGCTTCGGTATGTGGGTGGTGAGACAAGGATAGTGAGTGTTCCACGCGATATTTCTTTTGAGGAACTCATGGCGAAAATGAGGGAGATCTTTGAGGGGGCAATGGTATTAAAGTATCAGCAGCCTGATGAGGATCTTGATGCTCTTGTCTCGGTAGTGAATGATGATGATGTGGTCAACATGATGGAGGAATATGATAAGTTGGGTTCTGGTGACGGATTTACTAGGCTCAGGATCTTTCTGTTTTCTCACTCTGATCAAGATGGATCATTGCATTTCTGTGATGGGGATGAGAGGGATAATGAGAGAAGGTATGTGGATGCTTTGAATAGTCTTAATGAATCCCCGGAATACAGAACGGCACAACATAATGAATTTCAGGTTACAGGTCCATTAGATGATCTCCATGTTGCTGAGCAGTGCTTTAATCAGATGAATCTTGATGGTAGCCTCCATAATCTGAGGAGTAACGATGCGCATATGCCTCAGATCAACTTGCGTCACCTTACAATTCCACATATGGGTTTTGCTCAGCCCCAACAATCGGTTAATCAGAGGTATAATGAAATGGAGGCCCCGTGGAGTCCAGCATACTATTCTCCTAGGCAGCCGGGACACCTTGATCCACGGCCAATGTCAGATTTTCCAAATTCTCCTTCATCGTCGCGGTACTATTCTCCCTACCCAGAGTTCCAAGAGAAAAGTTTTGATCGAATGCCTGAAGAGTACAGTCGTCTTCCGGTTAATCATCCATCCCTATATGATCATCAGCCTCAATATACGGATAACGTATTATTATTTCCGAATGGACCTGTACCAGACAAGGCTGGCTTTCCAGGAAACATCCTTCACGGTGCTAACGCATTTGAGGGGAACAGTATCTGTGAGCATTGCCGAATGACTTTTCAGCGCAATCAACCTCACCCCGATTCCTCTTGGAAGCCCGGAGAACATTCTCATTTCGATATGGGAAATGGATTCCACCAGGTTGCAAATCCTTGTGCTGAGTGCCCACCAAAAAGAGAAATGTTTCCAGTGACTGCCGATGCCAATTTGCACCACTCATACTACCCCGTCGAACAAAATGATCCTCGTTGCCGTCAGAATGAGACTCATAGTCATGAAAGAGGGTGGAGCGTGCAGCATCAACCAAATGCTCGAGTTGAGGAACCACAGATACATGCTTCTGGAGCTGGTAGGTCAACAGATCACTATGTTGTGGAAAATGCTGCTAATATATCACTTTCCCATAGCAATTTGATTGACGGGCATCAGGTCCTTGCACAAGGTCTCAATTATGAAGACCTTCGTCACATTCGAACTGCACGGGATCCTGTTAGCCAGGTATATCATGATCAAGTGGTAGCCACGGGATCTCAGATTCATCTTCCCTCCATGGAAGACCGTGGAGTTCGATATGGAAATCCACCTTATGCTTACGGACCAGATGCTGCCTACCAGGTTCCTCAAGCAAATATGCCTGCACATTCTTTGTGGAGGAATGTTCTAAGCCCAAGTCACGGAGGTCCTGCGTACGAGGTTGCTAATCCACCACAGTTGGTCAATGGTTCTGCTAGTCCTGGATTTGTCAGGGGTATAATGGAAAATAGTCCTAGGTTGCAAGCTGGGATGGAGAACCAAAATTCTTGGCTTGATTCTTCACAGAAAAGGATGGGATTTGATGGTTTTTCCATGCCTGAATATTCTTATGTACCAGCCAAAAACATGATCGCAAATGCTCACACCGTGGGAAATCAGTCCATGCATACCGTGGAAGCTATTCAGGCCCCAGGTGGCATGCATACTATTGCAACTCTGGAGGATCCATCGTTAGAACCATTCCTCGGTGATAGGCCGGCTTCGTTGAATAGGTCTGGAACAAGGTTAACTGCTGATGTGTGCGTCAGCGAGAAGGAGAGTTTTATTCGCCAGGAAGTTGAACAGCTATGTCCTTCAGTGTTGGTGGAAGGCTCTAATATGTGTAGCGGGACCTCGGTAGAAGCATTAATGGACAAAAATTCCAATACCCCTGTATCTCTTGGGTCCACTTGCCCGGAAAATGCTGTAAAAGAAGGTGGTTTTGCAGATACTGAGACTAGCCCAAAGGATCAGTTGGCTTGCTTACCTGATCAGATTCCTTCTGCAGAAAAGGTGGAGTTACAAAGTGATAAGGATGTAAAAGCTGAAGTCCAAGAAAATGCTGATTCCATTCATGAGCATGACACTGCGGCTAAAGTGGTGAATGAGAACGATGCCGAGTTAGCTGTGAGGGTCACGATATTAGTATTATTAGTTTGCATCATATGTCTTAGTATTTGTGATTCTATATATAATACCATCTCTTGGTTTACAGGATGGCCATGGGGGATTGGAATTTGATTCTGACGACAATGTTAACAATTCCAAGATTGAGCCAACAAAGGCTGAGGAAGAAGCTATTGAGAAGGGATTGCAGGTTCTTGAAATCACTTTGTTCTGTCTTCCCTTCCCTCACTAGTCTCAAGCGAACATTTTTTTCCGCATTCCTACACTGATTCTTCTGAGGAGATTATGGGGAAAACCTTTCTAGTTAAATCTCGTGTCACACTATTTGCTACATCTCTTTCCTCTCAGAATTTTCTGAGGAGATTATAGGGAAAACATTCTGCATTCATTCTTTATTCATTTATATTTTAATGAATATTTTGTCAGGTTTTGTTAGTTTCATACATATTATTTGAATAAAAGTGTATTCATGTTGCATTGATACAGACAATCAAGAATGAAGATCTTGAGGAGATCCGGGAGTTGGGTTCTGGGACATATGGATCAGTTTTTCACGGAAAATGGAAGGGGTCAGATGTCGCTATAAAGAGAATCAAAGCCAGTTGCTTCGCAGGAAGGCCATCTGAAAGGGAACGTCTGGTATGTCCTTAATCTATACAATTTTTTTGATTTCGAAGCTTCTGGTCTTAAGCATGGCGGATCTCTTCTTTTCGCTTTCTCGCTTTTGTAACAAGTATATTTCTGGGATTTACTTACCGTCGGACACTTCTTCGTTAGTGACATCAGAATACTGCAAATGGTTGTAATGTAAAGATTCATAAACTCTTTCCGCTTCTCCTTCTGTGCTCCTGCTAAGATTCTTTTGTCAAACTTCTGTGACCCAGAGTAGTAGGAAACATGACAAGTCTACTGTTTGCGGTCACAGTGATTTGTTGAAAACAGTCACCCAGATCCGCTGATCTCCTAGCAAACTCCGAATTCTCTTCTGCTGTTCTAGTAATGATGAAATATTGACATGAACCACTAACTTTCTCTATCCTAATAATTACAAGGAAAGATTATTAGAGTCCATCCTTTTGTTGAGTTGGATTTGTGAGACTAAAGTTACAACTGGTAAATTTTACCTTATAAAAAAAGACTAAAGTTACTACTAGTAATTGTACTACTTTAATTTTCTAACATTATCTGTACTTTATTAAACTAACCTTTAAATCAAGAGTTCTTAAAGTATACTGATGTCTGTTCTGGAGAACATACCCTTAAACGAATCACATTTTAGCTGAGGCAGTAAAGCGTGAAGACGTTGCTGTTCTGCGAACTATATAGATATATATTAGGTAACACTGGTTCCAACTAAGGGTGTTAAACGGGCCGGGTTGACCCGTAACCGGACCGGCCCAGACCGGTTCAAACCGGAACCGGACCGGCTCGGTACATAGGGGGTCGGGTGGGGCTGGTAGGAGGGGTAGAGGGGGTTGGTCCGTTTAGTTTTTTTTAACAGTTAACCGGACCGGTCAAACCCGTTCCATGTGAACAGTACCGTGTACCGGTTTAACCAGCCTGTATCGGACCGGTACAACAGCTACTTCTTTTTTTTAACTTCATTGCATTAATAGCCTCTTTTTTCTTTAAAATATATCCTTTTTTCAATTTACAAAATTAACCTTATCTAAAACTATAAACTGCCCCCCTCCTCTTCCTCATTTTTTCACTCATCTCTCAATTCTCAAATCTCAATTCAAGTTAAATCATGCCTCGTACTTCTAGAGTGCGGTCATATGTTTGGTAACACTTTGAGGTGCTAGAAGAAAATGAAGAAGGTTAGAAAGTAAAGTGCAAGAACTGTGGCAAGTCTTAAATCTTCGTTCAGGGTCTGGCACAGGCAGTTTAAGGAGGCATATAAAGTATTGTCTTGAGCGTCCTCCGGAAATTCGTATTTAAGATTTTAATACAATTTGTGCTATTTTAAAATTATTAGACGTATTTATGCTTAATGTTTTAGTTTGTTAGATTAATATGAAGTATTATTAATTTATTATGCATGAAAATTTAGTGCAATTTTTTCCATCTTCCTTGTATTCTTTAAATTAATACAAAGTATTAATATAACTTACAATAGTTATACAAAATACAAAAAAAAAAATTTAAAAAATACACTAAACCCGGCCCGGCCCCTCAACCCTTACGGTTCAATTTTTACCCGGATGAACCCGAACCCGTTAAGCCCCAACCCGTAACCGGCCTGGACCATAACCTGTACGGGTCAAAAAAATCCCAACCTAGCCCGGCCCGGCCCGGCCCACCCGTTTAACACCCTTAGTTCCAACTATCAGTAAGTTAAATTACACTGAGCTACAATCCTCTCCTTCTTGCTTATAGTTTTCTTTTGCAATGCGAGCATAGCTTTAAGATGACCACTCTTTCTATCATCTTTATTTTGAATGTACACAATACATACTCGGGGTGTCAAATGGGCGGGTTGGGTTGAATTTGGGCTGCTTAATGGGTCAGAATGTGCTATGAAAAATAATGGGTTAACTTGGGCTCAGCCCAAATTGACCCATGAGCTAAAATGTTTATAGCCCAACCCATTAATCTCTGGACGGGTTGGGCGGGTTAGATGGGTTTGGGCTCAAATTCCCACCCCTAATAAAAACCTAAAATTCTATTATTATCTTTAATGTTTATGAGGAAGAACAAGTCATTTTAGTAAGTGTTATCTGGGAGTAGGGCTTTTGAGGCAATGCCTTCATACATATCATACTTTCTCACTGTTCACTGGAAAAGGCCAGTTCTACACCTTCTAATACCTACACCTTCTAATTGGAACTTTTGAAATATTACTTTAGCCATTTTCTACCCAAAAAGGAAGAAAATAAGAGGATGAAGTTGAAAAGAGGGATAGAAATGACAATGGTCAAGTGTGGTCTAGCATTTCTATCACAACTTCTGCGTATGACCTGAGTTCTAATGGTGAAATTTAATTTAATCCTACACTTTGCTTATAGCGCCTCTTTGTTTCATTCTGCAGAATCAGTCTATATTTTTTAGCCGATCTTATTTTCCTCTTCTGGTCATTAGATTGCAGATTTCTGGAGGGAAGCTCTGACATTAAGTTCACTGCACCATCCAAATGTTGTTTCTTTTTACGGTGTAGTTCGTGATGGCCCAGACGGATCTTTAGCAACTGTTACGGAATTCATGGTCAATGGATCCTTGAAACAGTTTTTACAGAAAAAAGACAGGTACATTTTGCTTTCCAGTTATCTAGAAGGTGAATATTTGAGTTGGACTTCATTATTTCCGTACTTTCATTACGTTAAAGGACATTATCAATAGTTCTAGATATTTCGCATCTTCAACATATCTTTGATAACTATGTATTCAACAGGACTATTGATCGTCGTAAAAGGCTTATCATTGCCATGGATACTGCTTTCGGAATGGAGTATCTGCATGGGAAAAACATTGTTCACTTTGATCTGAAATGTGAAAATCTGTTGGTAAATATGCGGGATCCACATCGACCCGTCTGCAAGGTATGGTGAATACTCATATTTTCTTTTAGTCTTGGGTATATCTCATATTTGTTAGGCAATATCCTTGAGCGATACAGCGCAGTCACAAAAATGCATATAGATTTGTGGAGTTCAGTAGCACTGCAACTCTCATAGTGTAGTGGATATGTGTAGCGCCTGACACTGCATTGCTTTACCCCATTAGATTGGTGATCTTGGCCTATCAAAGGTGAAGCAGCACACTTTAGTCTCAGGAGGTGTTCGCGGCACTTTACCCTGGATGGCGCCTGAGCTTCTAAGTGGAAAAACTAAGGTGACAGAAAAGGTAAGGTTTTTTCCTTAAAGAAGTGGAAGTTATCTTCTTATGTGTGCTCTTTCATATCAAGTGATTGTTACATTTTCTGCGATGCAGATTGATGTTTACTCTTTCGGAATTGTTATGTGGGAGTTGCTTACTGGTGATGAACCATATGCAGATATGCATTGTGCTTCAATAATAGGTATGTGCCCGTTCCACATACATGTTATTTTCCTCTTTCTCTTTGTTTGCTAGAGAAATCAATCCCCTTTACTTGCTTGTATCATCTTGAATCATCCCCTCCCTTCCCTTAAAAGAACTGCTTTCGTCTTGGACAATATAACATAGGGGCCTAAGATTGGTTAAACCAAGAACTGGGATGGAACTGTTCATACCATCCATATTGAAGTGTGTGACCATCTCATCTAAAAATTTAAACTTTTAGAGAGAGCATTATTTATTTAGTTAATTCTTCAACACAAATTACTGTGATGCAAGGTGTCTGCTTACCATATATGGGCTTGGGCTGTATCAGTTTACTTATGTACAAAACCAGCTTCTGCAATCTGGACGCGTGTAAATCATTTGTATGTTACTTGAGGGATTACTCATGTTGTTTTATGATATTTAGGAGGAATCGTTAACAATACACTGCGTCCACAAATTCCAACGTGGTGTGATCCCGAATGGAAAGCTTTGATGGAGAGTTGTTGGGCGCCTGAGCCTGCAGAGAGGCCATCATTCTCAGAAATCTCTCAAAAATTGCGAACTATGGCAGCGGCAATGAACGTGAAATAATGCCTGTTTCAGGAGTTACCATACTCACTCCTTCCAAAACAGTCAGTCATTCACATGTTGACGGAGAAAGATGAAAATAAAGGGTAGCGCATGTTTCACTTCGAAGTTGTTACCGTCTCCCAAGATGGCACCAAACTATAATAAACATTCTTAAATATGTTTTCTCGTCCGGTAACTTCATATGGCCTATTAACAATATGAAGTCATTGCAACACGGACGTCCTAGTGCTATATTGAAGATCATATTACAAAACTTTGAATTATACTATGATCTTGAAGCCAAGTAGTACGTTTATGCATCTTCCGAAAGACCATCGGGGTTGGCTGGCATTTCAACTTTGTGCAGGTCTCAGCATATGTTAAGGTTATGATGATGCTGGTGCAGTTCAGTCAGATATTGATTTTTCTTGTTTCAGATATCTGTTGGAACTGGTAAAGCAGTGTATATAAATTAATGACAATTTATACATCTGAAGTTATATGATTTTCATTTTCTGTATTACATTAGCATACAATATAAAATCTTTAGGCAGGTAAGTTGCTCACTTTTGCAATGAAGGAAGCACCCATTGCTCTACCTGGTTGAATTTTTGAAGTGTAACAAATTGTTGAGAAAAGGTCCCCTTTAAGTTTTATACACAGTTATACTCTCTGCTAGAATTATTTTACTTTCTATTTTGAAGTACTATATTGAGGTTTTTACTCTTTCAAGGGTGATTTATTCTAGGCAAATCTCGTAGCTTCCTGTCACGATCTAAGCTCATGGTACTTATTGTCAAAGCACATCAAATAAATTAATGGTTGTCCTTTACCTTTGCTAATAATTCTTTTGTGTATTGTCTAGTTATTCAGGATTATCTTCTAACTAAATAAAGATGGAGCTAAGTGCATGAAACTATGTATAAAGTTTAATTTATATTTAAAAAAGATCCATCAAAAATTGATATTTTGTTGTCCCAATCTACCAAACCAACCTAACTAAGGCAAGCTAGTGTTTGTATAAACACCTAGTTGACTTAAATTCCTTTCTTCTGTTGTTTTTTTTCCTTTATAATTTTATTTGACTAGTTTCCTAATTTTTGCTGGGACCAATTAGTTTAAAATGAATTTAATAAAAAAAGATTGTTAATAGTAAATCCAAAGGTCAAATTCTTTGACATCATCATATGATAGTTGATATTTCTAGAAACTGTGCAAGTCCTTTTGTGTACCTAATACACGGGATTGTACTTTTCAACAAAAAGTCAACTTTTTGTATGTACCATTTTGACTTACTACGTGTCACGTGGATAATTTTAGAGTAATTTTATTAGAACAGAAGTAAAAAAACTATTGGAGTTGAGAAATTAGAAGGAAAAAAGGCAGTAATTCTCAATGGCCAATGGGTTGATTTGCTTGCAACAAAAGCAAGTTTGTCTGGTTATTAAAACAAACAAACAACATAAAAAAAACAGTTTAGTGCATAAAGTATTCCGTGTTTATACAGAGATTGAGGAAAAACCGTATCTTTAAATAGTATAGCGTAGACAACCAACCGTAATAAAGCATTTTTTTTACTTTATCGTCCAATACGGTACCTACTGATCTGACCTATTCAGATTTGTGTTACGTAGCGTTTGTTTAAGGGAAAGCTAACATTTTCTGCTAAGAACTTTTTTATTCACATAATTCGAATCCGATATTTCTAGTTAAAAGCGGAGGAATCCATACATCCCACCGTATCCCCGGCCCTTGTGGTTTATCAACATCGTTAGATTGTTCTTTTTGTTGTATAAGTGATTTACTGTGATTTCAAAAGGTGGTACAGATTCATGTTGATGTAACTATAAAAAGGAGGTTAGCTTTATATATATTTTAACATGTTGAAGCAGTAACCTGTCTTATTTTCTATGTTATAAAGTTTTTTCTTTTGGACGATTACACGTAATTATTTTTTATGTGACCTGATAATATTAAAATTCTATTATAGTATCAGTATACAATAGTAGTTGTTGACAACTAAACTAATACATATCAATATATAGTATTTTATAGAGTAAATAATTAATTTCATTTGGCAACCAATTAAATCAAATGCTTTGGAGCAACAACAAAGTTGTTTCTGCGACCTATAGGTCACGGATTCGAGAATATCCATTAATGCTTACATTAAGGTAGACTACCTACATTATATCTCTTGTAGTGCGGTTCTTCCCGCGATCCTGCCTACGTGAAAATGCTTTGTGCACCAAAAAATGTACGTGTATATAAGTTAAATCCAGTAAAATTATAATATAAAAGCACACTCATTAATAAATCATTTTACGTATATTGGGATAGAGAGTGTGATAGACAGTAGCAATCGGAAACGAAAAGGTAGCTATGATCGTAAACGCTCTTCTTTCAATAGGAATTATTCTTTGCCTTGATGGTGTGAGAGCGCATATGCAACAAGCTCTTATTTGGATTTTCCTAATTTAGAGGGTTCTCGCCCAGGGGCGGATGCAGCATATAAATACCTGGTTCAACTGAACCCAATATTTTCGACGCGGAATATAAATTTAAGTATAAAATATTATTAAAATAGTAATAAATAATAGACATGAACCCATAACTTTAAAATATTAAACCCATAAATCTTAAATTCTGGATCCGCCACTGTTTTCGCCCAAGATTCTCTTGTTTCGGACGTGTGTAAATAAATGCATGGTAACGTAATAAAGTCGTTAAAGGGATAAGGCCAAGTCAATTTCCTTGGATACCAGTATGTGATATAGTAATTCATTATGGGTTTGTTAAAAGAGGGGTTGACAATGGTACAGATGAGTTAAGAATTATTTTTATATTCTTTTATAATATATAGTATTATCCTACAAAAAGTGAATGAAGTGATAATAACAGCTACATTAATTAAAGGGTACAGATTAATTATTGTTGAAGAAAAACAAAAGTCATTAAGGGTCTACTTCAAAGAATATTTGGTTAGATTATATAGAAAATTAATTATTTAAAAGTTTATTTATATCAAGAGTCCATTGTAGGGCATCTTTGTCAACCCTCCTGTAATTAGCTAGATCATTTTTTTCTGGTTCCTAGGTGTATATATAATTATTAATACCTTATTTATATTTAAATCCCCCTTCCTTAATTAATGTCTCTTTCTTTAATTCTTTTGCATATATATAGAGGGACTGAGCCTACAGGTGGATCATAGTATTAGAGTTCAATTTTATAAACTAAAGGTCTTAATGTATTTTATTATTTGAATGTTGTTCACACATGAATATCGTGAAGTGGATAAGAATATGAGACTTGCTAATAAAGTGAGGAGACCATCGAGGTTTGTGGCGGGAGGGATTAGATCCCCTCACTCTTGTTAGGTGTTTGCCATAATTTTCTTATCATATTTGATTTTTCTATCTCTTGAAGGAAAAGGACAATATAATTACCTTAATTGGGTTTTTCTTTTTGTACAAAGAAATTATAATTCTCCTATATTTGGCTAGTCTTTTTTCTTGTAGGAAAAGGTTTGGACTTCTATAAATTGAGGATCCTTCCTTCTCATTCAGTAGCATCCACAATGTAGCCATAGGGGGCTTGAGAGTCTTGTTTAGGGGGAGAGCTTTACGGAACAAGTGTTAGTGTGTCACTTGTGTTTGCCTCTTCGTGAGGTTGTTCTCTCGATATTTTGTACTCTCTTTTATTATAGTAGATTGCTCATCGCCGTTGTGGACGTAGGTCAGCTGACCGAACAACGTTAAATGTTTGTGTCTCTTTTGGTAGATTTCTCTCTATTGTATGATTTATCATCGTTCAAGATTTGCTTTGCTAGCTTGCGCAATACACCTGACTTTTACGGTCCTAACAACTCTTAACCAGAGTTCTTGGATTCGAGCTTGAGTATAAAAAAATTTGAAACTCTTCTTACTATTAGTAAACTGTATTCGTAAACTAATTCAGAGAAGAAAAAAAATAACATATAAACAGAAAATATAAACGAAACAAAAGTTAATCCGAGCCCACTGAATTTACAGTGTTTCCTTAAGGAATTTAATCCCCTCCTAGTACCCAAGATTATGGATTATTTCCTCCTAGGATAGAACGAATTACACACTGGTGTAGTGGTACTTCAAACCCAAGTGTTTCATCGAACACCAAGTTCGGTAGCAAATCACACTTACTGTTGCTTTCTTGAAGATAAAATAGTGCAAAAAAAGGAGGAGAACTCAGAAAATCATATATATAAATTCTCAAAGAATGGACTTGTATTAGGACAAAGTATGATAAAGCAAATTCTTTTGTAAGCTAACCAAGTTGTGTTAGTATCACACAGAGGTGAAGTGTATGTAATCAACCTTATGTGTTTTTTGGTAAGGATATCTATATCCTTGTGTTGTAATCGTTGGAGGTAAGGCTATCCTCCCTCCTATTTTTGAAGATAAATACAATACCCCCAGTGAACCCTGGAAAATTATATAAAAAAAGACTTGTATTTATAGCCAATGTTGGGCTGAAAACTGAAGAGGTACAACTCTTCAGTATGACTGTTTAAGAAAAACGGCCATAGAATAAATGCCATAACATAAATGGCTACTTTATGCAATAATAAACCCGAAATTAAAGAGGGAGGTTAATTTTCAATTACAAAACTGAAAAATAAAAAACTGATAACGGACATTAATATTTGTTTTAATCTATTATTAAAACGGATTTAATAACATTTATGTTAATATTTTACTATTAACAAATAAATTTGGTTCAAAAAATTAATCAATCCATCATTTGAAGCCGAAGCCGAAGCCGAGCCGAGCAAGCAAGCGATGACGACGGCGCGAAACTTGCCTTCTTCTCAACTCTTTAAGAGATAGAAGAAGAGCGATTGCTTATGTACCCATCAAAAACCTCTTCCTCTTCCAACATGGGACAATGTCCCTTTTGTCAAGGGGAAAAATTTAAAATTATACTTAAAATTTTTATTTCCCTCCATTTCTCATTCACCCTCTTTTAAGTCATATTAATGCTTAAAAAACCCAACAACCCCCAGCATAAATGGAAAATGTCTATATCACGAAAATATGCATGAAAAATTGTGTGATTTGCAAGAATGGATTAATTGCATCTGGATAAGTAGGTTTCCCTTTGAACTTTTCGTAGTGAACTTGTGTCGGATATACTCGGTCAATCGGCAGATTTGATATCTTTTAACCATCTAACGTTGGTGTATACCTAGACAACTGTAAGCCACACAACCAACCTTAACCGTCTTTGGTTCTTATTGGTGTGTTCGTTTCAGCCATGAACACCGCCTGGTTTCATAAGTGCGTAGAGAACTGACCTTACAAAATTCTCCTTGAAGCGGCTAACACTTTACACTTATATATGTGATTTCTAAATGTGTCATCCCGTAGATACACTATTTGATATACCCCGTATCAAATTTAGAAATCATTAAAAAGCCTTAATGCTTTATCCTTGGTACTAAACATTGTTGCATCACGAGAATGGAGCAAAATTTTAGTTGACAACGTTGAATCGACATTAATTACTTTGTTTGATCTCCTTGAACCAAGATCTTGGGATCTCCAGTCTTCTAGGTAGAGTTACCGTCACAATGACTTGTTCCCAGCCATAGTCCCATTCCCCTTGATGATTTCTCAACTACCTCTCTAGTTAGGTCTTTTGTAAGTGGATCCGACATATTATCGCTTGACTTTACATAGTCAGTCGTGATAATTTCTCTAGAGAGGAATTGCCTAACAGTTTTATGTCTTCGTCGTATATGACGAGATTTACCGTTATACATAACGCTCCTAGCCCTTCCAATTTTCGCTTGACTATCGCAATATATGCATATTGGTGCCAACGATTTGGGCCAAAATAGAATGTCTTTCAAGAAATTCCGGAGCCATTCAACTTCTTCATCGGGTTTATCTAAGGCTATGAATTCAGCCTCCATTGTAGAGCGGACAACACAAGTTTGTTTGGATGACTTCCAAGATGCCGCCCCTCCACCAATAGTGAATACATATCCACTTGTGGACTTCAAATCAGCTGAACCGGTGATCCAATTTGCATCACAGTATCCCTCAATCACCGGAGGATATTTACTGTAGTGCAAAGCAAAATACTGGGTATGTTCTAAATATCCCAAAACTCGTTTCATAGCCATCCAATGAGATTTATCTGGATTGCTCGTGTATCGACTCAATTTACTTGTAGCACAAGCTATATCTAGTCGTGTACAATTCATGATATACATTAAGCATCCCAAATCACGTAGATTTTAATCTCCAACGGAGTAAAAAACACAAAGATTTTAATCTCCAAAACAGTGAATATAACACAAATACAGAAAAATACATTAAATTCCTTAAGGTTGTTAGTAAATTGAATTTCTAAACTAATTCTGGAAAAAATAGAAGAACATATAAATAGAAAATGTAAACGAAACAAAAGTTAACCCGAGCCCACTGAATTCACAATATTTCCTTAAGGAATTTAATCCCCTCCTAGTACCCAAGGTTATGGATTATTTCCTCCAGGATAGAACGAATTACATGCTGGTGTAGTGGTACTTCAAACCCTAGTGTTTCACCAAACACAAAGTTCGGTAACAAATCACACTTATTATTGCTTTCTTTGAAGAAAAAACAATAAAGAGAAAGGAGGAGAACTCAGAAAATCGTATATAAATTCTGAGAGAATGGACTTGTATTTATAGCGAATTTTGGACTGAAAACTAAAGAGCTGCAACTCTTCAAAATGGCTGTTTATGCAAAATGGCCATAGTATAAATGCCATAACATAAATGGCTACTTTATGCAATAATAAATCGGGAATTGAAGAGGGAGGTTAATCTTCAGTTACAAAATTGAAAAACGAAAAATTGATAACGGACAGTAATATTTATTTTAATATTAATATTTTGTTATTAAAACGGATATAATAACATTTTTGATAATATTTTACTATTAACAACTAAATTTGGTCCAAAAAATTAATTAATCAAAGCGACCGACGACGATGGCGCGAGGCTTGCCTTCTTGTCAACTCTTTAAGAGCTAGAAGAAGAGCAATTGCTTATATACCCATCAAAAACCTCTTCATCTTCCAATATGGGAAATTGTCCCTTTGTCAAGGGGGAAAACTTAAAATTTCACTTTAAAATTTTATTTTCCTCCATTTTCCATTCACCATCTTTTAAGCCATATTAATGCTTAAAAAAACTAACACTTCCTTTAATGCCCCTTACACGGTGTGAATTTAATTAGTCAAGGTCCCAAAGCATGTACCAAACACCAGATAGAAAATCAAAAAAAAAAAAAAAACCTAAAAGAAATTTCTCTCTTTCTTTAATTTGAACAAAGAACTAGCTAAGCATAAAATTCATATAGTTCTGATGATAGGCTATAATTACGTATTTTAGTCGATTGTTACATTCTAATTTACTGCACTTTAGTTGAGTTTGTGCTTTAATCGCTAGTATTTTGCACTAGTAGTGTGTTTTATGCCTTGTAGTAGTGATTCCGAGCTATATAGATGTTATGGAATGAATTCAAGTGATTTAGAGCTTTGAAGTCTTAGTAAAAGCCAAAGGAATTAAGCCGGGATCATATTCGGGGATCAGCGGATGATAAAACAACAAAACAAAGACTCGAGTATGCATATTGTGCACTGTCTAGTAAAATGCACATAACATTTTACTCAGAACTCCATGTGGACTATAAGGGCTACAACTTTCATGTTTTACATTTTTACAAATTCCAAATGGAACAAGGTGAAAAACCGTGATTACGGTAGGACCGCGATAGAACATTACCAAAGATTCAGAGGACCAGCTTGGCCGCGGTCTTGGCGTAACCGCGGTGGGACCGCGACAGGAAGCGAAAATTTCAGAGACCAAAGTGCAAAACACGGGATTTTAAGCCTTAAACCCTATATTAAATGAAGGAAGCTGGCCAAAAGACAAGAGGGGACATATTTTGGACACAAATAAGACCTATGGAAGCAAAGAAGACACTATTTTAGGGTTAGACAACACCCTTGGAGGCAAGAACACGCGAGGAGCAAGGCGGGGAATTCTTCTACGAGTTTTTCCTTCCTCTTCCAATTTTTCATTGTTGGTTATGACTTTTAGTATTGTAGTTTTACATACCATTTGTCGACGCCCCCTTTTCCTCGCGGAATCGAGTTCACGACATTTGGAAAGACAACTCTTATCCCGTTTAGGAATTGGGTTTTTGGGAGTTTGAACAGTCGCCACCTAATGATTATAGTGCATTAGGACACTTTTAGAAGAATTAAAGATGCAAACCAGAGTTTTGGGTAAGGGCTTGAAATTATCTCGAGGGGAAGGTGTTAGGCACCCCTCAAGATCCACTAGTGTGGTTCCCGGCCATGCTACAATTGTGACTTTAAGTGCAAATACAAATAAACTAACAAGTATAACATGAAGCACAAAAAATGTTAAAAGAAGTGCTGAAATTCAGAAAGGGAGCAGTTTAGTTATAAAAGAAATGTGCAACTAGAGGGAAGAAGTCAAGCAATTAGTGCAAGCAAACCAAAAATCGTTCGAGAAACAGAAGTTGAAAGTGCAGCAGCTTTTAAAGTTCAAAAAATTTGTTAAACTAATAAAAGGAGAGGGGAGTCCTAGGCTAAAGAAAGTTCTCACATCAGTCAAGAAAAGAATCAATCAACCTTACACAAGGAAGCTTGAAATTAGTCTAAGATTGAAAGTTATTTTAGAGGGACAACCAGCGTATATAAAGTGTGTATAACATCAGGCATGTGAGGTTAAATCATGGCAAAGAGAAACAATAGTATTAAGGAAGCATGATAGTCAAAAGGAGAATCAAAATCATGCTAAAGAGTGAAGCAAACGACCCTTCTGGGGAGTATAGTTTATTCCAAAGATTGTAAGAAAACCAAAATCTCATAAGGAACAACAGTTAAACAAGAAAGACTTTGAATCTAGTCGAGCAACTTCAAACAGACGAAGCAGTTTTCAGAAGCTCGAACAGGTCCAAAGAATTAGGGCTTTGAAGTCAAACACATTTAGAGATGATAAACAAACAGGTCACGTAGCAAATAACCTCAGGACTCGACTGAACCCCAAATTTAGGGCTTTTGCCATCAATTGAGTGTAGAGGCAAAAAACAAGTAATCAAGAAAACATTATCATGAAAGCATTCAGAAACCTCAAAAGAAATTAAGATTCTTGACATGCTAATTCTAAAAAGACATAGAGACACAGTAAAAGGGGAAACACATAAAACACAGTAAAAGCACAACATAATGAACTCGGTAGGTGAACCACATGACATAACACGTTAAGAAATTAGGAAAGGCTTTAAAAATAATTTAGCGAAACCCTAAATCAAAAACGATAAAGGTTTTGAAAACAGGTTTTTTTTTTAAGAAAATCTTGAAAAAGTGCTCAGAAGCTCAAAGAAAACATAGATCTACAATGGATCTAAAAGAATCAGAAGAACCTCGAAGGTTTAGGGTTTCAGAAGAAACCCAAAATAGCGAGAAAGGCTTGAAAAATCACGATCTAAGCAGGAGATGTCAAGTCCAAGCTTGAACAGCCATGGGTGGCCGGAGCAAGGTCGGAGACATGCCAAAGAACTCGAATCAAACAGGTTCTGGGCCAAGCCTCTTCAAGGTCTGGTCCGGGAACCAAGATAGTTGAGCACTTGAGAGTCTTAGGAGGTTGGCACCGACCGTTAATGGCTTTGGAGGCCATAGAATCAGGTGACTTTAGGTAGTAATCGGAGGGAGGCGGCTAGGGTTTGTTGAGAGAGATAGAGAGACGAGAGTATTTGAAGGCGGCGGATTGGGTAAATGGGATAGGTTTAGGGGGTTGTTGGGATTTAATTAAGGAAAGGGGGAATCTGGGCCGTTGACCAAAACTATTAACGGCTCAGATTAAAAAGGACACGGGCCGGTTTGGTTAATTGGTTGTTGGGTCGGGTGGATTAGGAAATTGGGTTCAATTTGGGGCTGAGATTGGGGCCCAATTCCGATTAAAATTGAAATGTACAAAGGGCTAACTTTTAAATAGCCACTTTTCCCTTGTTTAATTTATAAAAATAGCAAAATAATTTTTGGAAGTAAATCAAATGTGCTAAAATGATTAA
>MU762376.1:124177-167008 GCA_026770625.1 Nicotiana glauca | reverse complement strand
CAAGAATCTAAATATCTATAAGTTAGGAATTGTTCAAGCTTGTCTTCTTGGTGATAGTGAACAGCTGTAGCTAAACCTTAGTTCTCTGTGGGATTCGACTCCGGACTTGTAAATCAGATTATATTTGCAATGACTGCATTGTCCTTTTTATAAGGCATAGTTGGGCGTGATCAAGTTCATCTTAGGATACTCACTTTATTCAAAGAGAATTAGAAAACTCACATATTTTCGAAAAGATTAGCCCCTTTATTAAGAGTTATGTACTTAAGTTATTAAATAAGGATCAAGTCTTCCTCTGCTTCTCCCCCTATAATGGATGTCAATTTCAACGGTATTACGTGATTTCTTCCTATATGCTTAAGTATTGATGGCCAAAATTATAAGATACATGTACTGGAACTGCTGCCCTTTATTTGGAAGTAGCAAGTATTTGATGGAATAGTCGAGTTGTGCACAAACTAACTTCTGTACCAGCTATAATTTTTTAGTCTGTTGAATAACACTAAATAATTAAGTTAGTGCTGAAGTCCAAATAGAAATAATTCCAACACAATAGTATAGTAGCTACTGGCAAAAATCATCACTTAATAAAAACAGCAGTGATAATGTTTAAGCATCACTATAGCAAGAAATCTACATTTTAAGTAGCAAGATATATACTTATTATCTAGAAAAATTAGAGATATTTACGAGGCTCGCTTATTAATTAATTTATCAAAAACTGTTAACATAACTATAGAAGTTTAGAAAAACAACAATTCTCGACTCACTGACTAATTTATAAAAACAAGGGCAGCCTCACAAAGCATCCCACATTTACGTAGGTTCAGAGGAAGGGCAACACTTCTAGTAATATAATGTAGATAGCCTACCCTAGTACAAGTATTAATGACTGCTTTCACGGCTTGAACCTATAAATTATTGGTCACACGGAGAGAACCTACGATAATACAAATATTAGTCGCTAATTTATCATATACAATATTCAAAAAAATACTTTATTGCTAATTTAAAAGTACTTTTCTCAATGCCCTTCCCCACACACCCTCTTATTCTACACCATTTGCAGATTTGTATGAAGATTTTGTCAAATCCCCTCCACAAAATTTATGAAAACTAACTAATCAGCTTACCTTTTAGCCCTGGGTAACTTATTGATAATTGAGATTCCAAGAAGTCAAAAGATACATACTTGGCACAAAAAACTAATAAGTTGTAGTATGTGAGAGGTTAGGAAGAAAAATTTTGTGGGGTTGTTTTGGTTGAAGATTTGAAAAAAGATATTCTCCCCTTCCCCACCCCTAACTATATAGCGAATTCAAAATTTGAATTTGATGGGTTCAGGTTTTAACTGAATTTAATATACTTTTGAAATTATATATTCAAAATGAAGTATGGCTCCGGATCTATTGCATCTTATTTGCTATGGCCTCAGTGTCGAGAGGAAGCAAATACTCCCAGAATAGACCTGCCTCTTCTCCGATTGGAGCTTCTCTTCTGAGTTAGTTCTTACGAAATTTCTTGAAGTCTTATAAAAAATCATATTCGAGAACGAATTTAGCGAGACTAACTAATCTTATTTAACCTTATATGGAAATTATGGCGACACCTGGGGCGGTCTCTGCCTTTTTAACACGCGTCACATCTTATTTTTCGCATATATCTTCATATTCATTGTCGAAAATATTCAGTTCTATAGAATTTTTTATAGCTACTCCCTCCGGTCCAAAATAAGTAATTTTTTGGATGTTTTCACACAGATTAAGAAATCCACCTTTTAGCATTAATTAGCAGTAGAATTGACCATATTAACCTTTACTATCTCACATAAACACTCCTAACACATATTCCAATACTATTTACTTCAAGGACATGTAGGAAAAAAATAATTAATTCATTCTTGAAATCTAGAAAAATTACTTATTTTGGACCACAAGAAAATTACTTATTTTGGACCGGAGGGAGTAATTAATAAGATACATTGCCATTGGCTAGCCTAGATATTAATTTAGGTGCATAAAGTAAAGTCAATTAAGTTAGCACCAATGATACCACATTATATTATTATTTTTGTATTAGCCAACAGAGAACCATACTTATCTTCTTAAATATTATTTTCAAATAATTATATTTTCTACCAGCCAAGTGTTGGGGTCTTGATGATGATGCATGAAATTGCCAGTGTCAATGGAGAGAGAGATTCTTAGCTAAGGAGAAAGACAAACAGAAACATGTTTTCTTCTTCCTAAAGATCTGAGTCCAATTGCTTATTAATTTATTAAACACCTTTTGAAAATTTGATAGTTTTCTGCTTGTTATTTCTTTGCAAGTGCGGTTCTGGACCTCTTTGTCCTTCTAATAATCTTATTTAATACAACTTAAAATGTTTTTATTAGGAAATAATTTAATATTTAGTAGAGGGACCAAGGTCAATGAAGCTGGCTTAGCTTGTACTCTCTCAAAAAGCTTTGAATTTTTTAGAATATATTCATTTGTTTTTTTCTTATATTTCTTTTGAAAAGCTAAAAGGAACCTTGGCACAACTGGTAAAGTTACTGCCATGTGATAAGGAGGTCACTGATTTGAGCTATAGAAACAACCTTAATACAACGTAAGGCTGCGTACATAGACCCTTGTATAGACCATTGTGGTTCGGCCCTTTCCCGAATCCCATGCATAGCGGGAGCTAATTGCACCAGGCTGTTTTTTTTTCCTTTTAAAAGCTATTTCCATGTTCTTGATAATTGATTTGTAAACCCTAGCCAACTTGTTTCAATTAGGGTGTCTAAAAGAAACTAATAAATTATGACAATTACCCTTATTGCCGTAATCAGCGACTTAACTGGTTGATATGTAAGAATGTTATTATTTTATTGCATTACTTAAGACTTTATGGTTCGCTTATGAAGGAGCAGAAATAAAATTATTTTTACACTAGGATATTTTTCTTTAAAAAATAATTAAATTATGTAAAGTTCATCTTTATTCTATATAATTGAAGCCAAAACAACATAGAAGAACTGAAGTCTTTCTATGAGGCTTCATCAATTAAGTAACTATTGCTAACAAAAAAAGAGAGAAAATGACACTGTATAACCTCTCTCAAAATAATAGCCGAAAAAATATATATTTTTTAAAATATATATTCAAATTTTTTATACATAGTTTCGGCTGCGGACTAAAGTGATTTATGCCGAAAAATTGATCTTTGAGTATAAGTTATATATATTGTTTAAGGAATTTTTACAAGCAATCTATCTTATTTTAAAGATTACAACTCCAATATTGTAAGAAAATACATGTAAATTGCTTTGAGTGACCTGATTGCATAAAAGTTCTTTATATGGACATAGTATATAACTTAAACTCAACTCTTTTAGCTGGCTTTCTCATATTTTAAGTACATAAACTGGTTCCATCAAAATGAACCACTATGAATATAAATTGTCAAAGAATGCAAGTTGTCTGACATAAAATGCCCTATCAAGTTGGAGTCCAAACAGTTTACCCACATAAATATGTTGCTCCATTTCAATTTATTTCACTTCTTTCTTCTTGATTATTTAAGCAATTTTTCGCATTAAGTAGTAACAAAGTCATTTACTCGAAAATGGAACATAAATTAAGTTTTAGAAATACTTGAGAACGACAACGATAAATAATTAATTCTTCACGATACATAAATATGGGGATTGAGAAAATATATGTTAAATAATGGTAGAGAATTAATATGCTTATATTAGTTTGTGTACGGGTTTCCAAAGGGGCTTATAATGTCTTGGAGCTATTCGATCCATTCTTTTAAATTTTTAGATTGAATGTTCAAATTCTTTCACATGGTATCAGAAAGATACTTCTTCTTTCACATCTAAAATTGGGTTAACGTGCAGGTGGATGTTAGAGAATACACTTGTCCTCATTAGTTCATGTAAGAGTTTCTAAAGGAATTTATAATATTTTGATTTACTTCGATCCATCTAATTTTACTTGAGGTTTTTGGATCGAATGCTTAAATTGTTTGGCAAGTGAATAAACAAAGAAACTTGATACCTTTATAATGGTTTGTTCACATTTACCAAGTACTTCTTTTAAACTATTTTCCAGATATATATATTTATTTTTTGCAGTACCTCAACGTGACATGAGCGTAAAAGAGGTTCAAGAATCAGTTTGCATATTGATTTGTTCCCGATAACCCTTAGGGCATTGACACCCTATCAATCGACTCTTAATATATATCAGACATTGCATTCTCCGGATAATTCAAATCGAAGCAATTATAGTAAGTTCCAAAATCCAAACTGTGGCTCTGCATTTTAGATATGTTTCGAATATATAGATGTTATTTAATTATGATTCAAGATAGATAAATGAAGATATGTATTGCAAATTATTATTTGGAGACAAATTATCTTTGTCTGCATTAATACCTAAAGAAAGCAGAGCAATAATCCAAGATTTTTAGGGCTAGGTTGGCGACAAACTAAGAGGATGGAGCTTTCTTTCTTGATTTTAGCTGTAGAATTTCATCCACATAATAAGATAACATATTATGGAAAAAGCTAGCAATTTAAATATTATATTTTGAGAGAAATTTTGTATAGTACTTTGTCAGGTTATTAATAAAATATTAGCATTAAGCTAATCCAAAAATGACAGAGTAAGAGAGAGACACAAAAACCCTAGAGGAGAAGACTTTTTTGGTTTTCAAAAGTATTACATCACCCACTCTTTTCTACCTATAAAACCAAGTCTTCTCTTCCAATATTTTTCAAACCAACAATCACAAGTTCAAGAATCAAAGGTTTGAGAGAAGAAATATTTGGAAGCAAAATTCATTTGAAGAAAAAAAAAATTGGAAAGAAAATGGGTAGAGCTCCATGTTGTGACAAAAATAATGTGAAGAAAGGTCCATGGTCACCAGAAGAAGATGCAAAACTCAAAGCATATATTGAAGAAAATGGCACTGGTAATAACTGGATTGCTCTTCCCCAAAAAATAGGTATCATTTTCTTCTTCTTGTCTCTCTCTCTCTATATATTATTCGTTTCGATCGAGAAATACCTTTAAAAATTGAGAATTTTTCTCAAGATTAATTTGATTGATTTTAAAAAAATATTTTTTAGGGCTTAAGAGATGTGGAAAGAGTTGCAGACTTAGATGGCTCAATTACTTAAGACCTAATATTAAACATGGTGGATTTACTGAAGAAGAAGACAACATCATTTGCAGCCTCTATATTAGTATTGGCAGCAGGTATATCTTCATCTCTCTCTCTCACACACACACACACATACACACAGAAACACACAAACAATAACAACAAAAGTAATGGAAATCCAACTAAATTACTTGTCCTTTAGTTCTTGTCAGAGATCATTATTAGGAATATCTCACTTCTCCAAGGTTATTAAAACCTTTTATTTATTCATGTTGGTTGTTGATGATCCAATTTTGTTTCCTAGAGTTAACTTTGTTTAAGTGTATAAGCATGTCATCTGAAAGTTTAAACCGTTAGAAAGAGCAGATTCTTGAATTACTTAATTATATTATGTCTCGTCGAACTCAGTCTGATTATGTTTAAAACCCTTTTGTTAAAACTTTAGGTGGTCTATAATAGCTGCACAACTTCCTGGAAGAACAGATAATGATATAAAAAATTACTGGAATACTCGATTGAAGAAGAAGTTGCTCGGGAAAAGAAAACAATCTCAAATGAACAGATTATTACTTGCTAGTGGTGGTCAAGATCTCAAGGAAACAAATGGATTGGAAGAAAATTCCCTATTTCAAAACCTAAGTAACTCGGCTCTCGAAAGGCTTCAACTTCATATGCAACTTCAAACCCTACAAAACCCTCTTTCTTTCTATAATAATCCTACACTTTGGCCTAAGTTAACCCCTCTTCAACAAAAAATGATCCAAACCCTACAAGGTAATGGCATAAATGAGAATCAATCACCTATTTTCGCACCGATAAATCCTAGCGATCATAACCAAGTTCATGAACTAGGGCAAAAAGTTGGGATCAATGAATTTGCTAATACTACCATGACCAATTTCAAGGCGAATGAAGTGGAGGAAAGTACCACGAATAATGGCATATCGTCTTCAGATAGTACTCTTATTGAGTGTAACAATCAAAGAAATGTTCTTGACAAAAACATAGGACAAGAAAACACAAGAGAAATCCAAATCCAAATCCAGGGTGTTCAAGGGTTTACTCAAGCCGAGATCGATGACCTAATTCTCAACAAAGGAATTGGCTTTAATCTACCATCAGAAAATCACCAAATAGCTGAATTTGATTGTTTTAAAGAGATAGATGATGGATCAAGGGACAATTTGGCTTGGTGGTCTAATGAGTTTGATACAAATACAGCTTCTTCATCAAATTCTTGGGGTTCATCTTCCAATATTCTTCCACGGACTGAAGGGATGTATCAAGATTATGCACTAGGGTATAATTTGCAATAATATATTTATGAGGTATAGAGATATTTACTACTATTGCAAGGGGGGAATAGGAGAGCTTTGGGTAAAGGGTGTTTGTAAATTTGTGTGAATAATGCTCTCTTTGTCATCTTGCTAAACTTGTATGACATGACTGTCAGTTAATATTTCCTTTTTTATTATCTCTTAATGTAAAACATATAGTAATATTATTTATCTAAAATCCATCTTAAGACATTAACTACAGTGAAAAGCCACAAATTATTTCTAGTGTGACATTCAGTTCACGAATCGAAAACCTATCTCCACAACAAGTTCGAGTCTGAATCGGTATATGTATACTTAGTCATGCAACGTTTTGAGTATTTGTTTTAAGGGTTGCTCTTGTGCAACTTCTTACTTTATAGCAGTTATTGCTCTGGTTCAAGAAAATATAAATTTCGCGAACAAAGAAACGTACAGTCATCCTTCAAAATTTACGAGAGAAGTACGTTAAGGTTTGTATGTTTGTAGGTTATAATAATTCAACAATTTAGTTAATCTTGAGATATTGCGTTATTACTCCTTGCTAAATGATTTGATAGAGAAAATCTTTATTTGATACCACTTATCATTATGAGTCGATCATTTTGTTCCAAAGACAAATTATATAAAAATAAGTAAAGCAGAAATTTATAATATAGAGATTACAATGTGTCGCCTATATCTTTGATGGTTGGTTCGTTGTGTTAAAAGTTAGTGTTCAACCGATAATTTGGAATAGGTGTTTACTTTATCAAGTAAAAGATTGCTTATTATATGAAGGCTCTTTTTGTTATTTTAATTTTTTTAATTCATGTGTTACTAACGTCACACCTAGATAGAAATTGACATTCTAGAAAATATAGGAAAAATAAAATTAAAAAATATGTAATAATGTTTTTATATTTGTGGAAGCATAAATGTCTTCACCGGATATGAGATACGTAGGCAACCCCCATCGGGTGCAACCTCCCTTTTGCAAAAATAGCCAAAAATGTCAAAATCTTAATTTTCCGTCATAAATAAGTCGGGTGCTGCCATTCTTGTGTAAAATAAGCCGAATGTCCCCAAAACGGAAGGACGTTTTTGTAAGAATAGCCAGCCTGAGTCACTTTTAAATGGTTTGCGGGCACAACCCTAAAATCTTCCTCCCAGAAGTGCTGAAAGGCCGTATCCGCAAAACCAAGTCCTTGTTTTTCTAAATAAAGAATTTTTGGAAAAATAGCCAGTTTTCAAAAAAGTCATTAAAATTCCCTTTTAAATAAATGTGCAGGATGACTTCAAGTAACATCGAAACCTTCTCAGTCTTGAGTGAGATCCCCTTGAAACTTCATATGTGGCATGATTTAGGAAAAGGAAGCAGAGAGACTGTGGTCAAGATTTTGGGCGGTCTAGTTGATTTACTGAACATCAAACCAAGGAAGGACATTATTGAGGCATTAATACTATTTTGGTACCCGACCCGTAACGTATTCCGATTTTCAGATTTTGAACTCACACCTACATTAGAAGAGATTGCGGGATACGTGGGTCTTAACGGAAACCTCGGAGGTAGATACCCATTGGCCCCACGACCGGTAACCCTTCATAGGTTCTTGAATTTGTTAAACATCAGCCGGGATATTCAAGACCCGCATCTGGCTGAAGGGTGTTGTACATTGCATTTCCTATACCACCGATATGGTAACCCAAAAGGTTTTGAGGAGCCCAACACCGACTTAACACATGCTGAGAATAAATACAAATGGGAAGCCCAACGGGGATTAGCCTTCATGGTAGCCTTTCTGGGAGTGGTGGTTTGTCCGAGAAAAGATGGTCACATAGACCTCGGCCTTGTAGGGATGCTACATGTTGCCATGAAAAAACCTACTAGCATAGTGGTTCCCCTAATTGTAGCAAAAATATACTGAGCTTCGACCAAATGTCGGGAAGGTGTGAAATTCTTTCAAGGTTGCAATTTTCTATTACAGTTGTGGATGCAGGAACACCTCTGTCACCGCACAGGCTATATGAACTATGGTTTAATCGGGTTGAGTTGTATTGCAGAATTTGGGACCCGGGTGATAGGTATTGAGTTCCCTGAGGGTACTGAGGTCTGGTCATCATGCTTAAGATCCCTGACTCCAGATAAAGTTAAATGGGCTTATGGGTGGCTTCCTGCTACTGAAGCTGTATACACATCAGCAGAGGTACCTTATATTCTTTTGATGGGTATCCGAAGCATACAACCTTATGCTCCTTATCGGGTTTTGCAACAACTTGGAAGATTCCAGACAGTGCACAATGATGAAAACCTTAGTGGGCAAGTCATTGAGTTAGGCCCGAAGGCTGCATTTCCTGAAGGCAGAATCCGAAAGATATGGAATGAGTGCCGGTTCCTCGAGCCTAAAACCATAGTACGGGACCAAGCTAGAGGCGAGGTAGATCCCAAATATTTGACGTGGTTTGGTAAAAAGTTCCAAATCCCCGAGAGACCCGCTAAAAGGCCACACGTGCAACAATTTACCGATGAGGACCAGGTTTAATGGGACTGGCAAGTCAAGGAAAAGGAGTACCGAGCTAGAATAGGACAGGTGGAGCAACAGGTTCGAGATCTCCAATTCGACAAGAGTGTACAGGCTGCAACCGACGAGGGTGATAAAAAGAAATTAGCTCAGGAAAATGAAGCACTCAAAGCCCAAATTAAGCAAATGAAAATACATGTCAGGAACCAAGAAAGAAGTCTATCTGATGAAAGGTTGATTAAAGGATTAAAGAAACAAGTCTTGGACTACCAGGAAGAATTAGGAAAATCAGAGGGAAACATGGCAAGACTTCGGGCACATTGGTCCAAGAATACTGAAGAAAGAGTCCAATTTGTGCAACAAATGAGGAGAAACTACGAGGGGACCATTGCCAAAATGAAGAGAAAAATGAATACTATGGAAGAAAAGGCAGCCCAGCGGGACAAAGAATTCCAAGCCGAGAGGGACCAGTGCTATGGGTTAATTGCCGAAATGGAAAAGGAAATAAAATTGCTGCAAGACCTTCACTTCCAGGACTCTTAGGTGCTAGAGGCTCGTACTCAGCAAATAAGTCGACTCCTCTAAGAAAAGGGCCAAATCAGGGAAAGGATCCGAAGCATTGCAAACTATATTATTATGAAGTGTCAGGTCGGTGAGCGGATGGGTCGTACCACGTTCTTTGCCTCAGTGATGATATTTGTTCGCCAGATCATGAATGATTTAGATTAGTTGCAAAGGGGTCTTGCACGCAGGCTCGCGGCGATGCCGAATGATGCCCCGCGGGCCCCAGGATTTGAAGTATTGATGTATTCTTAGTTAATCGAGTCTGTATTTTTGCTTTTGAGTATGTTTTTGTAATTTCCTTTTTCAAGAAAAGAAAAACAAATAGTCCAGTAGCTTTTGTAATTGCAACTGTTATTAATGAAAAATTGAAAATCCCAAAAATTTGTTTTCTTACTTTTTGCATTTATTTGCAAGAACTATGCTTGGTCTGATTCATGTGGGTTCATGATACGTAGGCAATCCACATAAGATTCGACCGTAACCCTAGGAAAAAGAGAAAAAGTGAAATACGAGGGAAATAAGTAAAAGGAAAAAAATAAGAGAGAAAAGAAACACAAAGGAGGAAAATAAGGTATTGAGTGAAAAACTATAGCCAAAGAAAAGAAAAAGCAGAAAATAAAAATGAAGAAGGAGGAAAAGAAAATGAGAGAAAACAAAACAAAAGAGAAAGAAAAGAGAAAAGGAACAAGAGAAAAGCCGGGATGACGCATGCAACCAAAGCATTCATTTAACTGTATAGGTGCATCACACTCCAATGTGCAGTCTCCTATCTGTTATTTGTTTCACACTAACCATTATTGCTGTCATTTTCCAGCTGAGTTTTTTAGAAACCGTGGTTGGTTTGTGGTAAGCTAGCCTCACATCGGTATTTCACCAGATCAAAAGGAAATACAGAGATGTCGCCCGAAGTGACTCTGCCTGCAATCCCCATACCCGAAGATAGACCAATCTCTGGGGTCCTGGCCTCTGAATCCTTTACAGCTGAAGAAAATAGGATATTGTGCTTGCGATTGATGGAAATGTGGGATGCTTGGAACAACGGAAAGGAACCCCCAAGCACTATCTCCCTAGATCTGGAGGGGCTACCACTATCCCCATCAGCCTCCCAAATATTCCTCTGGGGAAACCTACTATGACTGCTAACTTCTTCGGAACACCCTCTGAGGCTCACCCCCAGGTGTTCCTGTCTGGAGTTGCTCCCAACATCTTCACGGCTCCACCATCTTCCGCAACAACACAACCATCACTACCAAAGCATGCTTTTGACCCCTCGGTCTTCACATTCCAGAATCCCGTCTTTCAGGCTGACCCTCCTCATTATCCTCAATACACCTACTCTCAGCCACCATATGAGCTTACACCGGGGCAGGACAAGACCCCAAGGCCCCAGAGCAGGATGAGATGGCAAAAAGAATGAGAAGCCTCGAGCAAAGCTTGAAAAATATGCAAGGCTTGAGCGGCCAGAAAAGCGTCTCCTATACAGACCTATGTATGTTCCCGCATGTACACTTGCCGTCAGGGTTTAAAACACCAAAATTTGAAAAGTACGGCGGGCACGGCAACCCCTTTGCTCACCTGAAGAAGTTCTACAATTAGTTACGGGGTGCCGGTGGCAAAGAAGAATTGTTGATGGCATATTTCGGGGAAAGCTTAATTGGCATTGCTTCAGAGTGGTATATGGATCAAGATGTCTCACGGTGGCATATATGGGATGATCTGGCCCGAGACTTTGTTCGACAATTTCAGTACAACATAGACATTGCGCTAGACAGGAACTCCTTAGCGAATCTAAAGAAGAAACTGTCAGAAAGTTTTCGAAAATACGCAATCAAGTGGCGCGAACAGGCGTCAAGAGTAAAGCCTCCCATGGATGAGGTAGAGATGGTCACTGTTTTCCTGCAGGCCCAGGAAGCAGACTACTTTCAAAATATGATGTCCGCCATGGGTAAGCCTTTCACAGAGGCAATAAAAATTGGAGAAATGGTAGAAAATAGGCTAAAAACGGGTAGAATCTTGAGCCAGTCGGCCATAAGAGCAAACTCCCAAGCTATCCAAGGCGGGTCTGGAGGAATGACCAAGGGCAAAAAGAAAGAAGAAACAGCTATGGCAGCATCGAGAGGAAGAATATATCGGGCTCCAAGGACCGTATTCTCTGAAAGAACCCCTCAACACTACTACCCTCACACAGATATGACTTATGATCCTCCACCTTATGCGGTCATGAATGCTCAACCTTTCGGCCGACCGCAACCACAAGCTAACCGAAATCCACCTCCATTCCAAAGAAACCAGCCTCCTTACCAAAACTAATATAATCCCCGATCACCGCAAAATAACGTCCGCCCTCGGGAACCACCTAGACGACCAAATTTTACACCAATTGGTGAACTCTACTCCAGTTTGTTCCCAAAGCTCGTCCAGATGAATCTACTACAACCTATCCCCCAAAACAGGCAGAACCCGGAATCTCCATCCTATCAACGGGGTGTCCGCTGCGCCTATCATTCAGGAGCTGAAGGGCATAGTACTGACAACTGCTGGACATTGAAGAAAGCTATAGAAGATTTGATCGAACAAGGAAAAATAGTGTTGAGGGATGAAGAAGCCCCGAATGTTACCAATAACCCTTTGCCCGCTTACAACAACGGGCTGGTAATCGGTATGATTTGTGAAGACCGAGAATTTGATCCAGCCCTGAAAGCCTTAATTGCTATTGCCGATGCCGAAAGGAAGCCCAAAGCAGCCCCGAAGCAAGAAAAAGGGGAGAAGAAGAATAAAACTGTCAAAATTGAGCCTGAGAGGAAAACTGAGACAAAAGCAGAGCCGGTGCCTCCTAAACACAGGGTTCTTTATGTTCGGCGAGGTCGCCAAGAGAAACCACTAGTTGTAAGCACTCCGAGGAAGTATGAAGTGAAGAAGGGGACACAGATGTATGTGCCGAAAGGGGCCTATGTGGTGCGGGGGACAATTAAATCGCCTTGGCTGAGTGAGCCAGTGGTTATTAGACGCGTACCACAGAAGCCCATGACCGACCCCTCTGCAGTGCCGGGGAACTACCAACAAACAGTGGTTACATACAAAGGCAAGGAAATTTTGGGTGAACTTCCAGGAACAGTCCCTATTGAAAAATATTCAAATATACAAGAGGTAAACAGCGCCACACGAAAGCGCTTTCCATCTAAGAAGTCGGTGAGCGCTGAAGAAGCAGAGGCCTTCTTTCAGTAAATGAAGATGCTGGATTATGAAACAGTAGACCAATTGAGGAAGTGTCCTGAGCAAGTGTCATTGTTGTCATTGGTGACCAAATCCGCCGAACATCAGAAGATCCTTATGAAAACTCTGAATGAAGCATATGTGCCAATTGAAACTTCGGTTGAACAGCTAGGTAGGATGTCAGAAAGATTCTTCACCGTTAATCAACTCTCTTTCAGTAAAAATGATTTGCCTCCAGAGGGAGCTGCTCACAATATAGCCTTGCACCTGACTGTCAAATGTGAGGGTTACTACGTCAAGCGAGTCATGGTGGATGGAGGTTCGGGGTTGATATCTGCCCACTCTCCACTTTGCAAGGAATGGAAATAGGGACGGGAAAGATTCATCCGAATAATGTTTGTGTGAGAGATTTCGATGGTGTTAAAAGGGATACCATCGGTGAAATTGATTTGATATTAACCATAGGCCCAGTGGATTTCGAGGTAACTTTCCAGGTGTTAGACATGGATACATCTTACAATTTTCTTCTGGGAAGACCTTGGATCCATGCCGCAGGAGTTGTGCCCTCTACCCTCCACCAGATGGTGAAATTTGAGTATGAAGATCAGGAGATCGTGGTCCACGGGGAAGGTGAGTAGTCCATTTATCGTGACCCATCTATCCCATGCTTGGAGGCAAGGGAAGGCAGTGGGCATATTGTCTATCAAGCCTTTGAAATTGTGGTAGCTGACCAATACGAGGAGGGAAATCCGTGCCCCCAATCTTTCCTGTCTAATGCTTCAATCATGGTGGTCAAAAAGATGATTAGACACGGTTTCAAACCACGAAAAGGGTTGGGAAAAGCTTTGCAAGGAATATCCGAGCCGGTAACTCACCCACAACAAAAAAGTATTTTGGGATAGGCTTCCACCCTACCCCAGATGATGAGAAATGGGCCGAAGAAAGAAAGAAGGAAGGATGGGTTCTGCCACAACTATTGCCACATCTGTATGAGACCTTCGTCAGGCCTAGGTATGGCGAAGAAGAAGACGACGAGGTCTTCACGGCTGAGGAAACAGAAGATATCTGTGGATCTATGAGGCAAATGATTTATGAAACCAATATGATTCAGCCAGGGGAAGGGACTAGCACCGCAGAGGTGCTCTACATGGGACCAGACGCTAAACTCCAAAATTGGAAGGCTACGCCATTCCCGATCAGGTGGGAGTCCCGGTAGACTAGCCCTGTCACCTTTTCTGTATCTCGAGTTGTTTTAGGGTGTAACTCAGATGTTTCTTTTAGTTTCTTGTCTTTTAAATTCCTAAATGTAAACCCTGTTATCTTTCCAAATTCCAAGAAATGAAATCCATATTTCATCGTCCATTTTCTCTTTATTTTTTCTGATTTTTGTTATTTTCCCTTTTCATCTTTTCTTTTCAGTTATAATAATGCGGCTTTAAATAATATGACATGCCTGCGGACTTCATGCCCAGATTCAAACATGCCGTCTAACTGTGAAATAATGAACCAAGAACCGGAATATGATGAAAAAGAGGCTTTTAGGGAAATAAATCGAGAATTGGAACAATTTGAGAACAAACGTAAGCCAAATCTGAATGACACTGAACCGATTAATTTGGGAACAACTGAAGAAATAAGGGAAACCAAAATAAGCATTCACACATATGAGAAAACTCGAGATGCCATAATCCAACTCCTGTTTGAGTTTAAAGATGTGTTTGCTTGGTCGTATGATGACATGCGAGGACTGAGTGTGGATCTAGTGGTGCACAAATTGCCAATTTACCCCAATTGTCCTCCAGTTCAGCAAAAGCAAAGAAAGTTTAAGACTGATATCAGTGATAAAACCAAAGAAGAAATCACAAAACAACTGAAAGCAGGGGTAATCCGAGTGGTCCGATATACCACATGGCTAGCCAACGTAGTTCCAGTGCCAAAGAAAGATGGAAAACCCGGGTGTGTGTGGATTACCGAGATTTGAATAGGGCAAGTCCCAAAGACAATTTCCCTTTGTCTAACATCCACATCCTTGTTGATAACTGTGCCAAACATGAAATACAGTCCTTCATGGATTGTTACACAGGATATCACCAGGTGTTGATGGATGAAGAAGATTCCGAAAAGACAACTTTCACTACACCCTGGGGTACCTACTGTTATCGGGTCATGCCATTTGGGCTAAAGAATGTCGGGGCAACCTACATGAGAGACATGACCGCTATTTTCCATGATATGATGCACCAGGAGATAGAGGTGTATGTGGATAATGTAATCATTAAGTGCCGAACTCAGAGTGACCACATTCGAGACCTGAGAAAGTTCTTTGAACGGCTGCGCAAGTATGATTTGAAGCTGAATCCGGCCAAATGTGCCTTCGGGGTCCTATCAGGCAAGCTCCTGGGTTTCATAGTCAGCAGGAGAGGTATTGAAGTAGATCCAACAAAGATAAAGGCCATTCAAGATGTACCTCCTCTAAGAACTAAGAAGGATGTGATGAGCTTATTGGGCAGGTTAAGCTATATCAGTCGGTTCATCGCTCAACTGACTACCACATGTGAACCTATATTCAAACTGTTGAAGAAAGATGCAGTAATTAAATGGACATCCGAATGTCAAGAAGCCTTAGACAAGATCAAGGAATATTTGTCAAATCCTCCAGTATTGGTCCCACCGGAGCCAATGAGACCTCTTTTCTTGTATCTGACGGGTTTGGAAAATTCTTTTGGCTGTGTTTTGGGGCAACATGATATAACCGGCAAGAAAGAGCAGGCAATTTACTATTTGAGTAAGAAGTTCACTAGCTACGAGGCCAAATATACTTTGTTGGAGAGAACATGCTGTGCTCTGATGTGGGCCGCTCAAAATTTGAGACATTATCTTCAAGCCCACACTACCTACCTCATAACCAGGTTGGATCCTTTGAAGTACATATTCCAGAAACCGATGCCCACTGGGAGACTGGTAAAATGAAAAATCCTGCTCACTGAATTTGACATAGTCTATGTCACTCGCACGGCAATGAAAGCCCAGGCATTGGTAGATCATTTGGCGGAAAACCCGGTTGACGAGGAATACCAACCATTGAGCACATATTTCCCAAATGAAGAGGTAAATTCAGTAGAAGCAATCTCGGAGGACACTCGTGCTCGGAAAATGTTCTTTGACGGAGCAGTAAATGCTAGAGGTGTAGGCATTGGGGCAATCTTGATATCACCCAATGGTCAGCACTACCCAGCTACAGCTAGGCTCCAATTCTTCTGCACAAACAATACAGCCGAGTACGAAGCTTGTATCATGGGTATGAATGGCAATTGACCAAGATGTTGAAGACTTATTGATCATCGGAGATTCGGACCTGATTATCCAGCAAGCCCAGGGAGAGTGGGAGACTCGAGATGTTAAGCTCATTCCCTGTCGACAACATGTGGAGGATCTCACCAATCGCTTCAAGTCGATAGAGTTCAGGTACATTCATCAGTGTCACAATGAACTAGCCGATGCACTCGCCACTCTAGCCTTAATGCTGCCTTACCCAGGAAATGCTCATATTGATCCTCTGGAAATTCAAATCAAGGAAAAGCACGAGTATTGTAATGCGGTCGAGATAGAACCCAACATTCAACCTTAGTATCATGATATCAAAAGATTTCTGAAAACACAAGAATACCCCGAGCAAGCCACTGGAGATCAAAAGAGAACCACTAGACGGCATGCGAGTGGTTTCTTCTTAAGCGGTGATGTCTTGTACAAAAGGACCCCGAATCTCAATTTGCTAAGATATGTTGATGCCGAGGAAGCCGAAAGAATTATGCATGAAGTACACGCGGGAGTATGCGGACCTCATATGAATGGTTATGTGTTGGCAAAGAAAATTCTGCGAGCGGGGTATTACTGGATAACTATGGAATAAGACTGCTTCAGCTTTGTTCGGAAATGTCATCAATGGCAGGTGCACGGTGATTTGATTCATGCACCTCCAACAGAGCTTCATCCGATGTCAGCACCTTGGCCATTTGTTGCCTGGGGTATAGATGTCATTGGGCCAATTGAGCCGAAAGCTTTGAATGGGCATAGATTCATATTGATTGCAATCGATTACTTCACAAAATGGGTTAAGTCAGTCACTAAGAAAGCGGTGGTAGACTTTGTGCACTCCAATCTCATTTGCCACTTTTGTATTCCTGCAACTATCATTACCGACAATGCTGCAAACTTGAATAGTCGTCTGATGGAAGAGGTATGTGGACAACTCAAGATAACACATAGAAACTCTACTCCTTATTGGACAAAAGCCAATGGTGCCATTGAAGCAACAAATAAGAAAATCAAGAAGATTTTGAGAAATATGATTCAAAGCTCCAGGCAATGGCATTAAAACCTGCCTTTTGCATTACTCGGGTATCGCACCACAATGCGTACGTCAATCGGAGCGACCCCGTACTTGTTGGTTTACGGAACTGAAGCAGTCATACCCGCAGAAGTAGAAATCCCTTCGCTTCGCATAATTGTTGAATCGGAAATTAAGGATAGTGAGTGGGTTAAAACCCGGCTACAGCAGTTGTCATTAATTGATGAAAAACGGATGGCTGCAGTTTGTCACAGGCAGTTGTACCAACAAAGAATGGCCCGCGCCTATAACAAGAAAGTGCGTCCCAGGAATTTTGAAGTGGGACAGCTCGTGCTCAGGCGCATTTTCCCTCATAACCAGGAAGCAAAAGGGAAGTTCGCTCCTAATTGGAAAGGTCCATACTTTAATCCGGAAGATATTGCCAAGATGAGCACTATATCTGGGAGACGTTGAAGGAAATGATCCTAAAATAGCAGTCAATGCAGATGCAGTCAAAAGGTATTATGTCTAGGCCTCCTGGTTTGATGGCTTTTGCGTAATTGAGATGACGAAGGCTTTCCTTCCCGCTACCCCAAACACTATCAATCCTTCGTAAACCCTTTGATCTGGTTCCGCTTCTTTGGCTACCCTCTTTGGAACCCGAAAGTACAAAAAATTAAAAAAAAAGAAAAAAAAGAAAAAAAAGAAAAAAAAAGAAAAAAAAAGAAAAAAAAAGAAAAACAAAACAAAAACAAAAAATAAAAACAAAAATTATTTACCTGAACTACGTTTGACTTGATTCCGAAAGGATACGTAGGCAGACTCTCCCTGAGGTTCAGTCACACCAAAACAAAATCCCAATTTTCCCAAAAATTGAAACTGGGGCAGATGATATGATGGTTCGGCTATAAATCCGCCGAAACGATTCCAAATTTGTAATTCCGCCCAAAATCCTTTTTACCCAAAGACCTAGTTCAAGTCCTTCCGATCAATTGGCAAAGGCAAGGAAATGAAAACATCATTGTTGGGATCCGATGCAATACAAATTGAGAGAAATAAAATAAGAGAGTCTTATTGGTGAAAACATTCGGGCACCATAAGGCGATTGTGAGTAGAGAAAATGAAAATGAGAGAGTCCGCTTAGTGAAAACTCGCAAAGAGCACTATCGGGTGACGGTGAGAAGAGAAATGAGAGAGGTCGATTGACGAAAACCCACAAAGGGCATTGTCAACCGAAAAGAAGACATCTCACCACTAAAAGAGTCTTGGAAAGGTTCCCTAGTTTTGAAATGCGGATCAATGGGTTCATGAGAAGTTGAAAAGTTTATGCGGGTCGGGCGTCTAGTCCAAGAAGCATGTCATGTTCATTTGAAGCCAGCATGCACCCCAGATAAGTCCTTCTTTTCCCCGAAAGGGACGCTTCTCTTTAAACTCATATGCTTGCCTTTTGCATACTTTTCTTTGAATCCCTTTCAATTTAACTCTGATTTCGTAACTATTACAAAGAAAAGGTGGCAGGACCGGCTTCACAGGGATCCGCCTGGTCAGAGTCGAAGAAAATGCCCAGCCTCAGGGAGTACGTCAGGCCAATCCCGACTGACCATAGTGGTTGATGATTTCGAAGTAAAGACATTAGAAAAGAAAGAAAATCAAAGGCAAATGCAGAGTAAAGTGAAAAGGCCAGAGCCCACACGGGCGAGTCATAATGAAATCTTGAGAGATGAACCCGGTCGGTTCGAAAAGAGATTCACCCTCAAAGCCACCAAGCGGAAAAGTTCTCAACGAAAAATGGGCCGGGATCAAACAATTGGGATGATCAAGACCACAAAACTAACCACCATTTCAAACTAACAAATTGTTCTTTGTTGAAAACAGGTCTTATTTAGAGCAACCGTGCAAGAAGTAGGTGCAACCCAAAAAGAAATGAAATTCGCAAGCGCTGAAACAACTTTCTAGTAGGGAAACGACCCAAAAGGAAGTCCCCCCCCCCAAATTCTTTATGCATTTTACTAAATAAAAAGGAAAACTTATAAAAAAAGAAGAAGAAAAGAAATGAAAATGAAAACCCCAAAAGAAAAACAAATCATGGTAGCAAAGAGCTTTTTCTTTCCAAATCCCGGCCAAAAAATCGAGGATCTCCCTGGCATAACCCAAGGAGTTTTTTCTTTCCAAATCCCGGCTAAAAAACCGAGGATCTCCCTGGCAT
Source organism: Nicotiana glauca (assembly GCA_026770625.1). Classification (NCBI taxonomy): domain Eukaryota; kingdom Viridiplantae; phylum Streptophyta; class Magnoliopsida; order Solanales; family Solanaceae; genus Nicotiana; species Nicotiana glauca. The sequence continues at coordinate 147,720 of MU762376.1, read as the reverse complement.
AACCCAAGGAGCTTTGCTTTCCAAATCGCGGCCAAAAAACCGAGTATCTCCCTAGCATAACCCAAGGAGCTTTTTCTTTCCAAATCCCGGCAAAAAAACCGAGGATCTCCCTGGCATAACCCAAGGAGCTTTTTCTTTCCAAATCCCGGCCAAAAAATCGAGGATCTCCCTGGCATAAACCAAGGAGCTTTGCTTTCCATATCCCGGCCAAAAAACCGAGGATCTTCCTGGCAAAACCCAAGGAACTTTTTCTTTCCAAATCCCGGCTAAAAAACGGAGGGTCTCCCTGAAAAAATCCAAGGAGCTTTTTCTTTTCAAATCCCGGCCAAAAATCGAGGATTTTCCTGGCAAAACCCAAGGAGCTTTTTCTTTCCAAATCCCGGCCAAAAACTGAGGATCTCCCTGGCAAAACCCAAGGAGCTTTTTCTTTCCAAATCCCGACCAAAAAATTGAGGATCTCCCTGGCAAAACCCAAGAAGCTTTTTTCTTTGAATATCCTGGCCAAAAAATCGAGGATCACCCTAGCAAAACCCAAGGAGATTTTTCTTTCCAAATCAAGGCCAAAAAATCGAGGATCTCCCTGGCAAAACCCAAGGAGCTTTTTCTTTCCAAACCCCGACCAAAAAACCGAGGATCTCTCTGGCATAACCCAAGGAGGTTTTTCTTTCCAAATCCTGGCCAAAAAACCGAGGATCTCCCTGGGAAAACCCAAGGAGTTTTTTCTTTCCAAATCTCGGCAAAACCCGAGGATCTTTTTTGTTTTCATCCCGGCATAACCCGAGACCCTTTTTCTTTTTCTGGCATAACCCGGTCATTTTCCAGCATAACCTGGATTCATTCACAAGGATACAAAATCCTGATTTAATCGCTTAGATATGTGTCACAACTAACTCACGAAATTTTCCTAGTGATAACTGGCGCAGAAAATTTCGTTCGTTTGTTTGTTTTGGTATCTTAAGCAGGTTGACTTCAAGACATAGGGTGCGAGATGACCGATGAAATGAGTCTCAATCCAGAATAAAGAAAAAAAGAAAAGAACAAAAAGAAATGAACTCAAATGTTAAAACAAACAAGGGTGCGGATTGCTCAAAATCTGATTGAAGTCACAAGCCCCGCTGATCCCATTTTGACCCAATGCTGCACGAAGAAGTAAACACCTACAACTTGCGAGCATCAAGATTTAGATCGAAGTCCATAGCCAAATCAGCTAAGACCCAAGATCAAGTTTCAAGAGATTTATAGATAGGAATCTTGTAACTCATAGTTGATAGGCATAGCTAGCTTAGCTTTGATTTTCCTTTTGGTGTAATAAGGAGGTTAGCAAGCAGTAGCAGCAACAACGGCAGTGAAATCACATCTCCTGGTAGTCCCAGCTACCAAACCTTCCAGAACTACACTGACCTGATTCCTTTATAGCCAAGGATATGTAGGCAACCTTTGAAGCAGTGTTTAGTCAGACGGTTTTCAAAATGCTTCTCATGGAGTGCTGAGCAGGCAAAAATCTTTTATGGTGCTCATTTATCTTTGCCCGAAAACCCTTCGTGTGTTCGAGCAAAGAAGGGCAGCTGTGAGCACGTGATTTTTGCCATGCTTAAATTACTCCTATAAATTCCTTAGAATTAGGATTTTTCTTTATTATTTGAATTTTTAGGAATTAATTGCATGATTTTGTATCTTGTTTGGATTTTTGTGTGCATTTTTGATTTATATAATTCCAAAAAATACAAAAATAGTATGCATTTTAATATTCCAAAAAATAAGGAAAATAAAAAAAATGGTTCTTTGTATTTTTACTTTCAACTTTTTAGTATTTGTCTTAAAATAAGAAATTAGTTAATTGTGGATTTTTAATTAGTTGATTTTAGAGTCAAGCTGAGTCTTTTAGTTTTTATCTTACATTTAATAAAATCAGAAAATTTAAAAAATAAATAAATAAATAAATAAAATGGGAATACAAAAGAAAAGAAGGAAAAAACAAACAAATGAATTTAAAAGGGGGAAAGGGCAGGCCAGGTAGGGCCAATGTCAAATAGCCCAAACAAATCCACCCCAAATTCCTAAAACCAGTCCAAAATGGCCCAATAACCTCAATAACACGGTCCAGACCCCCCATATACAAAAACGATGCCGTTTGGCGTCAAAGTAATCCAAGTCGTCCAACGCCTATCATCCAACGGTCCCCATTCATTCAAGTCCATTTAATAAAACTGTCCGAAAATCATACTAACCCTAGAGACCATTACCCCCTTCCTCGTACCCTTCCCCTGTCTCTAGCCGCCACCACCGTCTCCGTCACTGCTCCGCCGTTCGCCGGTGGCGGCGAAGCTCCAAATCACCTCAAAATTACACCATAGGATCTACTCTTCCCCCTCATTTCAAATCCGGCCTTAGTTTCACTCAAATCACAACCAAACTTCTCGAATCTTGGTTTAAATTTTTGGCCAAAATGCAAGCTTGTCCAAACGACCCCAAATTCACACCCTACACTCCCCTAACTTCTCTCATCTCCAATCCCCAACCAGATTTCTTCGAATATCACCGGAGCCTTTCGAATGCTAAATCGAATTTTGGCCGGAAAAACCCTAAAACCCTAATGTTGGGGATTCTCTGATTTTGGGCTATAATAGCCCTTAATCATGTGTTTTCTCATAAAAACACATGATTAAGGGCAGTTGTGATCCAAAAATGCCAAGGAAAACCCGTCAAATTCGAATGCGAACCATATCGGTGAGTTCTGTTTCTTTTCCTTTTTCTTTGCTTAATTCTTTTGCCTCTGTTCTTATATTTGTTAATTTCTAGCTTAATCTGCACTTTAATTTTGGTCAATTTTGTGCTGATTTTGTGTATTGTTTGTATGTTTAGATTTTAGTTCCTTTTTGATTCTTTATTCTAGTTTGGTTAATTTTATCAAATTAGGATTTGTTTCGATACTTTTTCTGTCTTGTAATTGTTCTATTGTTAGTTTAATTTTGCTTTATTTAAATTTTAGATAATAGTTTACTCTTTTGTTTTCAGTATTCCCTTATGATTGTTTCTAGTCGCTAGTTTAGTATTCCTTTAGTTCAACATTTAGTCTTAATTAGTTATTAGGTTCAGTTTAGTTAATTTGGTTATAGCTGAAAGTTTATTGGTGTTAATTAGAATTTTAGATGTTCTTATTAGGTTGTTTGGATATAGCTGAACCAGGATTGTTTGCTTTAACTATAGTTAAATTCTAAGGTGAAGGGGTTTGGTTGGGTTAGTAAATTCAGGGGCAATCAAGGGTAGTTTAGGCATCTAAAATGGGCTGGTTTGTTAAGGCTCTGTAATTTTACAACCAAAATGAGGGTAGTATAGGTATTCCATAGGTAGAAAAATACCCTAGGTCCTTCTAGAAAGGGGTCTTAGTGTAAGTTTCTGCATTCTTAATGTAGTAACTTGGGCAACAAGCCACAAAATTAGGGATTAAGGTACAATTTCTGAAAATAAAAAAGGGGGGGGGGGGAATGAGTAAACACTTCCAGAACATTCTGCCCCCTCCCTTGTCTATAAAAAGCAGGCATAGTGCCTTGATTTACAAGTTTTTTAGACCTCTGAAAATTCCCAAAAATTTTCCAGCCTTTAATTTCCCCAAAATCCCTCTCTGAAGATCAAAATTTCAAATTTGAACTTCAAAAATCTAAGAAAGTTCAAAATCTGCATTCCTATAGTTCAAATTTTCTTTTAGCTCTTAATTCCTGACAAAAATCCAAAAACCTACAAAATCCAGTAAAAATCCAAAAAAAAAAATCCGTTACATTGCTTTGTTTGAAGTTATTTAAGTTCTAGTTCAATTTTGAGTAAGTTTGAGGTTGAACGAGTGAGATTTGGGCTGTTATGTTGCTGTTAATTCTCTATTACTCTCCTGGGTACTATAATATCGACTTGGTCCTTAAATCGATCTCGTTTTGCTGCTGTATCCTGTTGCTGCCTAGCTGACCTCAATTTTCCTTTCCATTTTTGTCCAAATTCCAAGTACACTCCCTCTGTAGCCTTCAAGCATTGGAATTGAAGTGAATCATTTGACAATTTGTTCTTCTCATTTAGTTTCATGTTGTGCTTAACTAGATTTAGCAATTATGATGCTGTGGTTTCATGTTAGAGATTAGCTCAATCAATACACTTTAAATCATTTGTATTGGTCTGTTATCGCAGGACTGTTTGTGTATAATTTGGGCTGTTATTTGGTATTAACCTTCACTGTTGAACACTAGCATAAATGCACAAGGAAAATGATTTATGTATAATTATGGTTTTATGTTATTGGACTGTTCAAAGTGATGTCAGGTTTTTGTTTGGGATAGTTGAGCATTAGAAAAATGATGATTTAGAGTTGGACAGCATGTCCAAGTAATTTACTATATTCCTGCCATTTTCATAATAAATCTCGTGTACTGTTTGTAATTAATTAGGATTAGTAAATAAACAGAATAAAGTAATTATAATATTCCTGCCGTTTTAGTCTCTAGAGTTTGCTACTTTTGGTAATAAATAGGGTCTGCTATTGTTTAAATGTATGCTGAATTGTATGATCATGAATCAGTCAGTTAGGATAATATAAGAGTAAATTCATTTAGGCTTGATGTAGATATTACTCATATTAGATTAGTTGCTATTAATTTTTGAAATGCAGACATATTAATGCGTTAGTATCTTTTGTTAATTGGATTCTCACAGCCCTAGGACTGGTTGCTGCGACCCAGTAGAATTTTTGAAGCTTAGAACAGTTACTGAAAATTGGACCAATTTTGATAAAAGAAAAACAAAGGAAATACTACAACATAGGGCCAAGTGTGCAAGCCCAAAAGAATGCTGAAATCCAAAAATCCTTTAAACTATATTAGGAATATGGGGATTAATTTGCAAATATAAATTTAGGTTCTCGAGTTAAGTATCGGGTTCAAATTAGGAGGGTTTCCCCTTTTGTTTGAATTCGGACTTGAACTCGAGGCCCGAATTTATAAATGTAAATTAGTTAGGCCCTTTTAGAGATAAAAATAAATAGAAAATCTTAGTTTGCTTTAGGATGACCCTTAAATAATAAACTTGAGATGAGGCTCGCCGAAAAAAATGCATGAATTGCGGGGCCCTCATTAAATGCTTAATTAATAAAAACTTAGAAGTTGGGGTGTGCCGTTTAGCGAATTTCACGGCCCTCCGCAAAGTGAATAATACGTTAGTTGCTTTAGGCGTGCTTTTTAATAATCTTACCTTCTTAAGTACGGGTGTACATTTCATGCGACCCAAATCCAAGTCCCAAAACGTTGAATAAGAATGTGTCGAGGATCCGGGTGCATTTCATGTGACGTGATCCGAAAACACGTTTTTAAACGATGTTCACTGTCGTAAAAATAATTAAAAGCGGTAAGTAATTATAAAATTGCATTATAGGTTGGAGCATATATAAAAATTAGATTTTAGCCATTTATAATAATTTAAGCGACCGTGCTAGAACCACGGGATCTGGGGGTGCCTAACACCTTCCCTCGGGTCAACAGAATTCCTTATTCAGAATTTCTGGTTTGCAGACTCCAGTTGGGAAGTCGAAAATTTTTCTTGATTTGGGATTCAATTTAAATCGGTGACTTGGGACACCAAAAGCCAAACCTATCCCAAGTGGCGACTCTAGATGAATAAATAATCCCGTTTAGAATAATGTCACTTTAAATGGAAAAACTCCCTTATACATTTATCCTTCGGAGTGGGTGACATATCACAGGGACCACAATATTTAGGGAGATTCGGAGCCGGTCTCCCAAATTCATGCAGATGACATGGACTATAATACACAAAAATTTGGGGAATAGTCATGATTTTCTATTTTATGGTCATAAAATTTCACAAAAAATGAGAAACGATCATGGAAAAGCTATGACTATTGTTCATTTAGTCATTTTATATGGGACCAAAAAATTTTAGGAGATTCAAAACCGGTCGCCCGAATTCCTGCAGTTGGCGTGGACTATAGCACATGAAAATTTGGGAATCATTCTGAATTCCTGTTTTATGGACCTAAAATGCCAAAAAAGAGGAATGGCCATGCGAAGCGATGACGAGTGCTCATTAGGTCATTTTCTATAGGCCCGCAAAATTTTAGAACAGTTGGATTCAGTCATACGAATTCATATAGATGGTGTGATCTATAACTCACAAAAATCTTAGAATCGTTCTGAATTACTGTTTTATGACCATAAAACGCAAAAAAAATGAGAAACGCTCATGGCGAAGCAATGACTACTATTCATTAGGGCATTTTTGATGAGCCGTAAAATTTTAGGACATTCGGGGTCGGTTGCCAAAATTCTTGTAGATGGCTTGGATTTTATTTCATGCCCCAAACTGGGTGTGGACGTACTACACCCAGTGCCTAGCTATATGTGACCGAGCGAATCAACTGGCTTAGTGAATCAATATGTGATTTGATAATTGTAACGACTTGACCGGTTGTTTTAAGCACTTGCACTTTGCTCTCCAGTTCTCGGGTATGACTAGCCCCATATGATGTATTATGAATTATTTAAATTGTCGGTTTGGTTTTAAAGATGATCGGAATAGATTTGAAAGAATAATTCCCAGCTTGAAGCTTTCAATTTGAAAGGTTTGACCAAGTTTTTGACTTTTAGTATTCGACCTCGGACTTGGATTTTTATGATTTGGTTAGCCCCCTTAGATAATTTTGGACTTGGGGGCGCGTTCGGAATGTTATTTGGAGGTCTGTGTTAGCATTAAGCTTGAGTTGGCAAAATTGGAAAATTTGGCATTGTCAGTCGGCAGTGGAAATTTTGATATGGAGGTCGGAATGGATTTTTGAAAATTGGAGTAGGTCCGTTGAGTCATTTGGGACGTGTGTGCAAAATTTTAGGTCATTCATACGAGGTTTTATAGACTTTTTGATCGAATTCAGAATTCAGAAGTTTTGGAATCCTTAGGCTTGAATCCGAGGGTGATTTGATGTCTTGATGTTGGTTTGAGTGTTTTGAAGGTTGGAACAAGTTTGAATGATTTTATGGGATGTGTTGGCATGTTTGTTTGAGGTCCCGAGGGAATCGGGTGAGTTTCGGGGTGGTTAACGGACCAATTCTTGGTTTTGGAGAGTTTAGATTTTTTGATATTTTTGTTGTAGAGATTTGTTCTTCGCGTTCGCGTGAGGGCCCTCGCATTCGTGAAGAGATGTTGAGTGAGGCAGGCGAGTTTCCCTTCGCGATGTTGGTCCCGCGTTCACGAAGGTTGAGTCAGAATGTGCATCGCGAATGCATGGCATAGTTCGCGTTCGCGTAGAAGGTTGAAGCAGACTTGGGCATCAGGCCCTAAGGCATCGCGTTCGCGGCCAGAGGAACGTGTTCGCGTAGGCTAAGATGAGCAAGGCATCACGTTCGCGAGGTGGTGTTCGTGAAAGAAGAAAATTTGAGCTATGATTTTTTTGTGCTTCACGAACGCGAGACTTTGACCGCGTTCGCAAAGAAGGAATTAATTCCTGGGCAGAATGTTTAAATAGTTGCCTTCACGATTTTTAGCCCATTTTCCACCATTATTGAGCGGTTTTGAAGCTTTTTGAGAGGGATTGAAGAGGGAATCAAAGGAAAATATTTGGAAGTAAGATTTGTGAACTCAATACTTGATTCTATGATGATTTCTAACTAATTAGACATGAAATTAGTGGGATTTAAAGTCTAAAATTGGAAAATTAGGGCTTGAAATTGGAAAATGTAAATTGGGGATTTGAGGGACCATTTGAGGTCCGATTTTGATGTTCTTGGTATGGACGGACTCGTTGAAGGATAATGATTCTGTTGATGTGATTTTTATCGGATTTCAATACGTGGTCCTGGGGGTCGGGTTTGACCAATTTTGGGATTTTTGATGTAATTTGATTATTTTCACATGGGCTTCATTCCCTTAGCATATATTGATGAAATGATTCTGATTTTGGATAGACTCGAGGTGATTTGAGGCCGAGTCGAGAAGAAAGGTCATCACCGTGTAGATTTTTGTCCGGCTAGAGGTAAGTAATGATTGTAAATGTTGTCCTGAGGGTATGAAACCCCGGATTTTACATCGTTGTGCTACTTTAAGGTGACACACATGTTAGATGACGAGTGTGGGGTCGTGCACCGTTGGGGGATTGTGACTTGGTCCGTCCTGTATGACTATTGAGTCGCATATTTGATTGAAAACTATTTGATACTATTGTGTTTTGGAAAGTATTATCATGTTTTGAGCTGAATACCATATTTGGGCCTTGTGCCAATGGTTTGGACCCTTAGGGGATTTTACTACTATTCCTCACTGTTTTGACTTAATATTTGTACTCAGCCATGCTGTGTTTTACTGATTTCATAACTCAGCCTTATTTACTCAGTTTTGATACTATAAGTGATATTTTGGGCTGCACAACCTGTTTTATTGATAGTCCGAGTGGCTTGTGATGTTGATGGCTGAGAGAGGTCGAGGGCCTGATTGTGAGGTTGATGACTGAGAGAGGCTGGGGGCCTGATTGTGAGGTTGATGACTGAGAGAGGCCGAGGGCCTGGTTGTGAGGATTATATATCTATGGATCGGGCTACATGACCCAGCGATATATGGATCTCGCTGCACGCGGCAACAATATTGGATTAGGCTGCACGTTGCAGGAATATAGCGCTTGGGCTAAAGGATCCCCTCCGGAGTTTGCACACCCCCAGTAAGCGCAGTTGACTATATATTTTTGGATCGGGCTGCACACAGCAAAGGTTATTATACGGTACCTATTTAGCGTGAGTGCTAAGTGTGCGCGCTGATTGATGAGAGTTGAGTCTCAAGTGACTGAGCCGCTTGCCCGAAGGGCTATATATATATGACTGATGCTCGCCCGAGGTTCTTGTTTTTATGAAATTACTGTTTTCACTCCTTTTTATACTGAGCCTCTATTGAAAATGTTGAAAAAATGCTTTTAAACAACTTTCAATGAAACTAGAGTTTTACAAGGTGTTTGGAATTTAAATCACTAATTTGGCTTTATTATTTCCATCAAGATTTTTATGTTATAAGGTGTATATGAATTATGTTTGCTGGAGGGGCCATATACGAACTACATTTTGCCCGAGGGGACGATTATGATATTCTTTACTTTCACTATTGTCACGACCCGGATTTCCCACCATCGGGATCGTGATCCCGCCTACTCGTGGTAGCTAGGCAAGCTAACTTATTTACCCTTTCATTACTAGACAATTACTTTAACAGTTTACAACATCAATATAGAACCTGGAATTTAATAAGAACAATAGCGAAAGTCTAATTTTTAAATACGAATCAAAACGCGGAACAGTCAATCATAGCCTCTACCCAAGATTTGGCGTCACAGTACTCACGAACTACTAAGAATATACTAAATACAATGGTCTGAAAGAAATATATAAGATGTCTGTCTCGAAAACAATGAGGCAACAATCTAAAAGAGAGCATAAAGAAGAGACACCGGGCCTGCGGACGCCTGCAAGGCTACCTCAGTCTCGTGAAAATGAAAACCTACTCCCGCACTAATGCTGCTGCTGCTCCTCAAAACCTGGACCTGTGCAAAAATGCACAGAAGTGTATCATCAGCACAACAGACCCCATATGCTGGTAAGTGTCTGGCCTAACCCCGGCGAAGTAGTGACGAGGCTAGACTGGACACCACATAAACCTGTGCAGTTATAAATATACAACGGCATATCGAATACAAGGCAATTAACAACATGGGAGGGGAACATGTTATGGGGAGATACAATATTAACAACAATCCCAGGTAACAAAATTAAAGCAGCTTAGATTCACAATGAACAAGGAATCAACACTCAATACAAACACATGGTATCAATAATTGTTGCGGTGTGCAACCCGCTCCATAATTACCATTGTTGCGGCGCGCAACCCGATCAAAAAATACCACTGTTGCGGCGTGCAACCCGACCCATGTCATTTATCATTTATCAATTTTGCGGCGCGCAACCCGTTCCTCAATGTCATTGTTGCGGCGCGCAACCCGCTCCTCAATATCATTTAACAGTCTGGTTCCCCAAACAACAGTCACAATTAAGGGACATAAAAATAAGCAAATATTTGACAAAAATCCCGGCAAGGGAAAAAATCCAACAAGTTCAACCAAACGTCCCGACAAGGGAATAATCAACAACGCTTTCTTTTTCTTACTTTTCTTATGTTATAATTCACTCTACCATTTTGAGCCAACGCTCCAAAGAATNATGCCTATACATCGTACTCGATCACATAGCAATTAGCAACAAGACTCAACTCCTATTCCCTTAAGCTAGGGTTAAAATAAACACTTACCTCAAAGCCTTGAAATCCACTTAATCCTCAACTATTGCTTTACCTCGCGGTTCCACCTCCAATTCGCTCGAATCTAATCACAAATTGTTCAATTACTTTAATAAACACTATATGAATCAATTTGAATGCATAAAAATGATTTTCCCAAGTTTTTCCCAAAAATTCCAAATATGCCCCGGGACCACGTGGTCAAAACCCGAGGTTCGGACCAAAACCCGGTTACCCATTCCCCCACGAACTCAAATGTATAATTTATTTTAAAATCGGACATCAAATCGAGGTCCAACTCTCCAATTTATAGAAAATATAGGTTCTACCCAAAACCCCAATTTCACCCATGAAAATCCTTGATTTCAAGTGGAAAACATGTTTAATGATGTTAAAGATTGAAAGAATCGAGTAAAAATCAATTTACAAGTGATTTGGGATGAAGTTTGCTCTTGAAAAATCGCCTATGGTGTTAGGGTTTTGAAAGAATGGTGAAAAGTGATGAAAATTCGACTAAGTATAAAATTTGCTGGGCCTCAGATGTGGGAATTGCGAACAAAGCTTCGCATTTGCGAAGCCAGGGAAAAATTGGGACCTTCGCATTTGCGATCCCTGGCCCCTTCGCATTTGCGAAGTTTTCCTTCGCATTTGCGATCCCTCCTAGAACTCCCATTTCTCGCATTTCCGATCAAGTGGTCGCATTTGCGATTATCGCATTTGCGATCATTTCTTCGCAAATGCGAAGACACCAGCAGTGAAAATACCAGATTTTTAAAAATGAGAAAATGCAATCCGATGCCTATCTAAAACTCACTCGAGCCCTCGGGGCTCCAAACCAAACATGTACACAACCTCAAAAATATCCTACGGACTTACTCGTGCGATCAAATCGCCAAAATAACATCATTTACATAGAATCAAGCCTCAAAACACATGATTTTTCTTCTAAACTTCATGAACTTTCAAACTTGGAACTTATAGTCCGAAACACGTCAAACGACGTTTGATTTCGACCAAACTTCACAGAAAGTGCTTAAACTATATATAAGACTTGTACCGGGCGTCGGAACCAAAATACGAGCCCGATACCCTAGTCTCTTAATCAATTTTCATTTCCATTTTCCTTTACAATTTCAGAAAAATAATGTCACAGAAAAATTCTTTTACTCGGGTTCTAGACCTCGGAATTCAACTCCGGGCACATGCCCGAGTCCCATATTTTTCTACGGACCTTCCGGGACCGTCCAACTTTGGGTCCGGGTCCGTTTGCCCAAAATGTTGACCAAAGTCAGCTTTAATCATATTAATATCAAAATTCTTCAAAATTTTCACAGAATTCACATTTTTCAACATAAAAGCTTTCCGACTACGCACTCGGACTGCGCACGTAAATTGAGACAAGTAAAAATGAGGTTTTCAAGGCCTCGGAAGCACGGAACGAGTGAGGAAATAGGTGATGACCCTTTGGGTCGTCACAACTATAAACTGTATCGAACCTCTATCGAAATTGTTGGAAACAGTTTATAGTGAAAGTAAAGAATACCATAATCGTCCCCTCGGGCAAAATGTTGTTCTTAAGCATCTTCAAATGATTTTTAGCAAAAGCTGGATTCTAAATGAGATGATTGACTCATATTCTGATTTGAAAGCTTGTTATACTTACCGAGTTTATCATGGTGTAGATTTATCGTTTCCTACTGCTCAGTCTTTATTTACTTTTATTACTTACTGAGTTGGCGTACTAACATTACTCCCTGCACCTTGTGTGCAGATCCAGGTATTTCTGAGCTCGGTGGCAGGTTCATCAAAGTTAGCAAGATAGCTGCCTGGTGATCGTAGCCCTACTTTTCTTCCTCCTTATTCTCCCTTAGTGTATTTTGTGATTTTCCCCGACTATGTTGGTATTGAGATTGTCAGACCGTTATAGTAGATGCTCATGAGCAGTGACACCCCGATGTCGAGCTTTCTTTTTGCACTGTTGTTTTGTTTTAAACATTATATAAAGGTTTATTGTTAAATATATCTGATTTTATTCTAAGAATGGAAACTACTGATTGGTTTTGGGTTTATGTCAACTGGCCTAGTTCCATGATAGGCGCCATCACGACCGGGTTAGTTTTGGGGTCATGACAATAAAATACTAAATGCGGAAGATAAGCTAACATATGATGATATACTGAAAGGCTGAATGATATAAATCAAAGTACTAAAACACTAATATAAGTATGAAACTTATATGTATCCAACATTGCGTAACATTACAACATGCGACCTTGTCTAATTGTTACTCTAGTCTATGAAGACTCTCATGAAATATTGAGAATACTGACTATCTGTAAATAGTGAAAGATTGTAAAGTAATGATAATGACCCGAAAGAACTGTGGCTTACCAAATAGCTAGTACGAGGATCCTAGCACTCTAAATCGTCAAATTGTAAATTGTTACCTACATAATGAGATATAGGCCCCGGGCGAAAGGGATGTCAGTACATTTAAATTGCATTGGTATGTAAAGCAACTAAAAAATAGAACTGTAAATGTTGAAACTGAAACTAAATTGATAGGTAATAACTGAGAACTAATAACTGATAACATGATAACTGAACTGATAACTGATAACTGATAACTGAACTAAACAAAGGAAGTAAGGATATGGATACTCCTTTTCTTGAATGAGAAACCACCTGTTTATCTAGTTAAATAATTCCAGACCTCATGCCCAATACATATGTGCACAAACTACGACCTCGGGCCCAAGTATACATATATATAACTATGGCCTCAGGACCAAAGACGCATACCACATAAACTACAACCTCAGGCCCAAAGGTGCATAACGTATAAACTATGGCCTCAGGCCCAAATATGCATAAATCATAAACTACGACCTCAGGCCCAAATATAATGTTTAGCATTTAGGGATTTAAATTCAGCAGCTAAGAATCATACTGCAATACATGATACTGAAATATTGAATCATAATGAGTTACATGATAGTCAATGCTGAGTAGGACTAGACTGAGACATGTAAACATGAACTGATTATGAGCAATGGAGCTTCAACTGTTATGACATGTTGAGTAATCTATACTGAAACTCATGAGCATCAAACACAAGTCTATATTGATTATGCACTGAGCTCACAACGTTCAGAATGAAAGTGATTTAATTACAAAGCTAGAGAATAGAAGTTTTTCAACTATTCATGAAACCGAGGCATAGTTACCTTCTAAAGGCAAATTCGTAATAGTCATAAAGATTGATACGTAGGAAGAATCATAAGCATTCCAAAACATAAAGATGAGTTAGCGTCACATAACTTGATTCTGGCCTTCTTAAGTTGTCATAATGTTCGTCGCCTCTTTCAGCAATAATCTATGGGAGTATATATCAGGAGGAACCAATAGTAACACTAATGCTCATGTTTTAGTCACTTAGGCATTTTATCAAATACCTTATAGGCTTAGAGCCCCATAGCTCTTATTAATGGCATTTTCTTCATCCAATTCTCATTCTACTACTTCTAGGTGATTCTATAATTTCGAATAGATGTATCTAACACCATTTCTCATCACCCAAATGTTTACAACAATCTTAAGTCAACAACCCAAAAACCTAGCATAGTTCATATTGTTCTTTTAATCAAACCCAATTACCAATCTCCCAAGAACTCATCAATTCACATCTATAAATAATTAGGGAATATAAGCATTATCTTTTTGAAGTTCAATACTCTTGAATTCAATGTTTAGGGTTTTTTTCTCAACAACGATGTCTCGATCGATTTATCTAATAATTTTAAGGGTTTACCATGTTAATAAGGTGTTGTAGAATTGAAATTAACTTAGAATCTTCATTAGAACTTACCTTGGATGATGGAGGGATCTTGGAGGAAGTTATTTTTTTAGAGCTTCCTTTTCTAGGGGAAATTTAAGTATTTGGGGTGTAGGGAACGAGGTAGGGCTTAAATAAGTGTACACGTCCAAAACCGAGGAGGAAATAAAAGTGGCTCGGATAGACATCATCAGCGCGGGGGCATCATCAGAGGCGCCAAAACTACACGGTCTTGCATCGATAGGGGCATGTGCTAGCCACTTGCATGGGTCCGAACAGCCAGGACCCAAATCACCTAAAATTTTGCCGACCCATCAAAAATGATATAAGGAACAATAACCATCGCCTATCCATGACTGTTCCTCATTTTTTGGCATTTTAGGGCCATAAAATTGGAATTTCGCATTATTCTTAGATCTTCGTATGCTATATCCTTCGTCTCTGCATGGGTTCGGGAGACCAGACTCGGATAGCCTAAAATTTTTCCGACCCATCCACAACAGGCCTAAGAAAAAATTGTCATCGCCTCTTCATAACCATTCCTAATTTTTTGACATTTTAGGGCCATAAAACTGGAATTCTGTCGGATTTCCAAATTTTTGTGTGCTATAGCCAATGCTATCTGCATAGAACTGGGCGATCAGACCCTGATCGCCTAAAATTTTGGAGTCATCTCCTAGCCATGACCGCTCTTTATTTTTTGAAATTTTAGGGCCATAAAATTGTAATTTTGTCCAGTTCCCAAATTTTATGTGCTACAGCCCATGCCAGCTGTATGTGTCCGAGCAACCAGAGCTGGATCGCCTAAAATACCGGTCCATCAAAAACAACCTAAGGAATAATAGTCATAACCTCTCCATAACCGTTTCTCATTTTTCAGTATTTTAGGGACATAAAACTAAAATTGTGACCAATTCCTAGATTTTTGTGTGCTATAGCCCATGCCGTCTGCATGGGTCCAGGGGACCGAACACGTATCGCCTAAGATTTTGTCCATCAAAATGACCTAAGGAATAATAGTCATCGCCTCTCCATGACCACTCCTCATTTCTTGGCGTTTAGGGCAATTTAACTTGGATTCCGCCGGATTCCCAAATTTGCGAATGTTATAACCCACGCCATCTGCATGGGTCCAGGGGATCGGACTCGGATCGCCTAGAATATTATCAGCCCATAAAAAAGGACCCGAGGAATAATAATCATCGCCTTGCCATCACCGTTCATCATTTTTTGGCATTTAGGTCCATAAAACTAAAATTTTGTCTGATTCCCAGATTTTCGTGTGCTACAGCCCAAGCCATCTGCATGGGTCCGAGCGTCCAGACCTAATTCGCCTAAAATTTTGTATGTCCATCCAAAAAAACCTAAGGAATATTAGTCAATGCCTCGCCATGACCATATCGTATTTTGGCATTTTAAGGCCATAAAATTGGAATTCCGCCTAATTTCTAGCTTTTCGTGTGCTATAGCCCTCAACATCTGCATAGGTCCAGGCGTCCAAACCCGAACCGTCTAAAATTTTATCGGTCCATAAAAAATGACGTAAGGAACAATAGTTATCGTCTCTCCACGACCTTTCCTTTTTTTTTTTTTTGCGTTTTAGGGCCATAAAACTGGAATTCCATTTGATTTACTGAGTTCTGTATGCTATTGCCCATTCCATCTGCATGAGTCGGGGCGACTAGACCTTGATAGCCTAAAACTATTCTGGCACATAAAAAACTGCCTAAGGAACATTATTCAACGCTACACAATGACCATTCCTCATTGTTTTAGCATTTTAGAGATATAAAACTTGAATTCCCCTCGATTCATAGATTTTTGTGTACTATACTATAGCCCACTATCTGCATGGGTCCGGGCGACCAGACTCGGATCACCTAAAACAATACCGAGCCATCAAAATTGACCTAAGGAAAAATATTCATTGCCTCTCTATGATCGTTCATTATTTTTTTTACGTTTTAGGGCTACAAAACTGGAGTTTTACCCAATTACCAAATTTTCGTATCTATAGCCACACCATCTGCATGGTCCCAGACCGAGCTAGAATGACCTAAAATATTACTGGATCATCAAATATGACCTAAGAAAAAATAGTCATCGCCTCTCCATGACTATTCCTTATTTATTGGCATTTTAGGATCATAAAATAGGAATTCCACCTGATTCCCAGGTTTTCGTGTGCAATAGACCACGCCATCTGCATGGGTCCGGGCGACCGAACTCGAATCATCTAAAATTTTGTCGGTCTATCAAAAATGAGGTAATTAATTATAGTCATTACCTCGTCCTGACCATTCCTCTTTTTTAGAATTTTTGGGTCATAAAGCATGAATTCCTCTCGATTCCCTTATTTTCGTGTGCTATAATCCACGTCCGCCTCGCCATGGCCGCTTCTCATTTTTGACATATCAGGACGATAAAACTGGAATTCCGTGCGAATCTCAAATTTAAATGTGCTACAGCCCAAGCCATCAGTGTAGGTTCGGGAGACTGGACACGGATCGCCTAAAATTTTGTCGGTCCATAAAAAACGACCCAAGGAATATTAGTCATCGCTTGGCCATGTTCGTTCCTCACTTTTTGACGTTTTGGAATTCCATCCGCTTCCTAATTTTTGTGTGTTATAGCCCACGCTATGTACATTGGTCCGAGCAACCGGATACGGATCGCCTAAAATTTTGCCAGCCATAAAGAACGACCTAAGGAACAGTAGTAATCTCCTCTCCATGATCATGCCTCATTTTTAGGCATTTTAGGGTCATAAAATTGGAATTCCGCTTGATTCTCATATTTTCTTGTGCTATAGCTCACGCCATCTGCATGGGTTCGAGCGATCGAATTCAGGTTGATTAAAATTTTGACGGCCCGTAAAAAATAACTTAAGGAACAATAGTCATCAACTCGCCATGGTCTTTCCTTATGTTTTGGCATTTTCAAGGCCATAAAATTGGAATTCCACCCGATTCCCAAATTTTTATATGCTATAGCCCACACCATCTGCATGGGTTCGGGCGAGTGCACCCGGATCGCTTAAAAGTTTGTCGGAGCATTAAAAATGGCCTAAGGAAAAATAGTCATCGCCTTTCCATGACAAATCCTCATATTCTGACCTTTTAGGGCATATTCCGCCTCATTCCCAACTTTTTATGTGCTATTGCCAACACCATCTACATGAGTCCAGGCGACCGGACCCATATCACCTAAAGGTTTACATGCCTATCAAAAAAACCCTAAGGAACGATAGTCATCTCCTCGGTATGATCGTTTCTCATTTTTTGGCATTTTAGGATCATAAAATTGGAATTTGCCCTAAGTTTTCATATGCTACTGCCCACATCATCTGCATCGCCTAAACTTTTGATGGCCCATCAATAATGACCTGAGGAACAATAGCCATCATGTAATCACCTGACCGGTTATTTTGAGCATGTGCATTCTATTCATCTATTTGAAGTCTTGAATAGCTTCATAAGATATATTACGACTTGTTTGAATCACCAATTTTGGTTTTCAGGTGATCCGGAGTTGATTTGGAAGAATGATTCCCAATTAGGAAGCTTTAAGTTGGACGAGTTGACCAAGTTTGAATTTTATGTATTTGACCCCAGATCAGAGTTTTGATGGTTCTGTTAGATCCGGAAGGTAATTTTGGACTTGAGCGTAGGCCTGAATTTGCATTTGGGAGTTCCTAGAAGGTTTCGACACTAATTGGTGAAAGTCCACAATTTGAAGGTTTGGAATATTCATGAGTTTGATCTGGAATTGACTTAAATGATGTCAGATTTATATTTTTCTTTTGGGAGTTGCAATAGGTTCATTATGTCATTTGGAACTTGTGTGCAAAATTTGAGCTCATTCTGAGTTGATTTGATATGGTTCGGCACGAGTTTTGGAAGTTAAAAGTTTGAAAGTTCATTAAGTTTGATTTGAAGTATGATTCCTGGTGTTGATGTTTTTATACATGATTTGAGGCCTTGAGTTAGTCCATGTTATGTTATAAGACTTACTGGTATGTTCGGACGGGATCCTAAGGGGCTCCGGTGAGTTTCAGACGGGTGTCAAACTATTTTGGACCATATTAGTTCTGCTGGTTTCTGCTGATTTCTGGTTCTTCATTTCTTCTTCGGGTTCGCGTCCATGTCTTCACATTTTCTAAGTGTAAGAGGTGATCTTCTTCGTGTTCGCTTACCTGCCTCCGCGTTCACGTAGTGCTTGAGCTGGGCTGGGTAGATTGAAGGAGTTCTTCTTCGCGTTCGCGAAGGCCTGGCGGAGTTGTTCATTGAGTTCACGAGTGAAGTTCCTCGAACACGTAGCTTTATTTTGTGGCAGAGTAATTAGTTCGTCGTGAACGTGATGGTTCTTCTACGTTTTCAAAGGGCATCCTTGGGCAGTGTTATAAAGTACTATATTTTTGAACTATGAGTTATTCATCACATTTTGTGTTGGGGAGCTCGGGTTTTGGTAATTTTGGAGGCGATCGTCACCACATGGATTGGAGTAAGTGTTTTCTACTCGGCTTTAATTATATTATGTGATCCTATCTTCATTTTTGGCATTTTATTGATTATTTCAAAAGAGAAATTGGGAGTTTTGTCTAAACTTTCCTAAAGTAAATTTTTGAATTTCGAACACTAGTTCAGAGTACAACCTACCCTCTCCAGACGCTACCTGTTGGGATCAAACTGGGTTTGTTGTTGTTGAATACTAATTCAGAGTCCAAATTGAGTGAAATTAGTATGGTTGGACTCGTAATTAGATGGATTGTCAGAATTTGTAAGATTTGTGGCTCCGAGGTGCGGGCCCGAGGTTGACTTTTGATTTTAGTTAAAGATTGTAACTTTATTATCCGAATTTTTTTCTATTGCATTGTTTGTTAATATTAAGTTGTTTTGGCATTTGATTGTATTTGTCACAACATGTTATAGCTTTCATTGTTGAATTTGCTCTTACGTGCCTTACTTGATGTTGTTAGTACATGTTCTATCTTTTGTTGTCAAGTTCACTCTTATATATTTTACTTGTTAACTTTAATTATTTGTTGAATTCATGCCTTATCTGTTACATGCCTTAATTGTTAATTGATTCCTTGTAATCGTACATTTATTTATAACCGTCATTACTTGCTATGTAACGACCCAACCGGTCGTTTTGAGCCCTAGCGCGTTGTTCAGCAGTCTAAGGCCATGAGCAGCTTCATTTCAGGTATTGTGACTTGTTCGCATGGTTGGAATTTAATTAAAGGAAGATCAGAGTTAAATTTAAATGAATATTCTCATTCGAGAAGCTTAAAGCTGAAAGAATGAACTAGGATTGGAATTTTTGGTAAACGACCTCGGAATCAGGATCTGAAGGTTCCAGCAGGTTTGTATGATGATATCGGACTTGGACGTATGCCCGGTTCGGGTATTAGGTAACCCGGGAGCGTTTTGGCGCCTATTGTGGAAGTTAACATTTTGGAAGAAATTTTTTTAAGTTTGGCTCGGAGTGCATTTCAGCGTTATCGATGTCTGTTTGGGATTCCGAGACTGTGAATAGCTCCGTATGGTGATTCTGGAGTTGGGAGCGCGATCGGGAGTGAATTCGAAGGTCCGTATGTCATTTTGAAGCCATTTGGCTAAAGATAGAAATTTGAAGGTTTTTGAGAAGTTTGACCGGAGGTTGACTTTTTGATATCGGGGTCGGAATCCAATTTCGGAAGTGGGAGTGGGTCCGCAATGTCAAATGTGACTTGTGTACAAAATTTGAAGTCAATAGGACATGATTTGATAGGTTTAAACATCGGAAATAGAAGTTGGAAAGTTCAAAGTTCATAAAGCTCGAATCGGGGTGTAATTCATGATTTTAGCGTTGTTTATTATGATTTAAGGCCTCGAGCAAGTCCGTAATCTATTTTGGGAGTGGTTGGTATGTTTGGTTGGGGGCTCGGGAGCCTCGAGTGGATTCCGGGTGGTTAATAGATCGAAACTTGGAATTTAGGAAGAATTGAAGCAGCTGGTATCTGGTATTTCCGCTTTTGCAGAATATGGGACCGTAGAAGCGGCCCCGCAGAAGCGGTTGTGGGAGCCACAGAAGCGGAACTGTACGAAGGTTCGTGGACCGCAGATGCGGTCAAGGTTCCGCAGAAGCGGGACCGCATCTGCGGAAGGGGGTATCGCAGAAGCGGAAAAGGGGAGCTGAGCCCAGGACCGCAGAAGCGGCTTTTGACCGCAAAAGCGGAACCGCTTAAGCGAGAATAATTCCGCAGGAGCGGAAATAGCTGGGGCAGAAACATTGTTTTAAAGTCGGATTTTGGCCATTTCTCTCACATTTTTCATGGCTTGGGCGATTCTTGGAAGGGTTCAAGAGAGGTTATTCATCAACAATGTTAAGGTAAGTTAATCCTACCTATTTTGAGTTAAATACATTAATTATGCATGGATTTTAGTATGAAAATGGGTAGAAAATCGAGGGTTAGAGGAAGACCTAGAAATATTGTGTTCTTGGAATTTGACCACGATTTTGAGTATGGAATTTAGAAAAAATTATATATTTGAGTTCCTAAGGTCATGGGTAACCTTTATCTTCGAGAAATTTCGAATTCCGGACACGTGGGCCTGAGGGTATTTTTGTCAAGTTTTCGTTCGGGGTTAGGAATTGTTATAAATTGGGTTGTGAAGTATAATTGAGCATATATTAATGGATTTATATGATCGTTGGCTAGTTTTGGAGCATTGTGTGTTGGTGCAAGTCTCCGGAAGAATGTAGAATGCTGGTTGCGGATCTTCGGAGCAAGGTGAGTCTCCTTTCTAATCTTGTGAGAGGGAATTTACCCATAGGTGAGTTAAATTGGTTATGTGCTCCTATTTGTGGGGGCTACGTACGCACGAGGTGACGAGAGTCCGTGCGTAGCTACTATTATGCTATTGTCCGGGTAGTCTAGGACCCAAAAACGTGTATACTTGAATTAATTGTGAACCCATTGATGGCTTGAATTGCTTAGATCACATTAAATTAAAAAATGGATTTCTAAAACGACTTAAGCTTCGTTTTCTCAAATTATTAAAGAGAATTGGCCTTTCTTGGATAATTGCTCCATGTCTTGTTGACTGCCACAAACCGGCTTTCCTCAGTCGTTGACTATGGCGAGGCTACCCCTCTATCAAGAGAATGTTGACTTATTGACTGATTGTTTGTCTGTGTGTGTTTATTTTGGAACAGGCCGAACGTCTCGGCAGATTAATGGATGCATCTATAGGCACGCCGTCGACCCTCAGCAAGTGCACATTTATTTCTGTTGGATCGTATTTGCGCATGCTTGTATCGCTGCCTTGAACTTATATAAGTTGTTACATGCCTCACTCTGGCTCGAGATCATATCGTTAATAATGAGAAAGAAATCTTGGAAAATTTCCTATGAAAGAATTATGTGTTTACTTGTTTCCTCTATCTGGATTAAAATCATGTTTATAAAATAAATCCACTGTTTAATATGTATATTAAGGATAAATAATCATTGGACTATTAGAGAGTGTCAAGTTGACCATCTCGTCTCTACCCCTTCGGGATTAGGCGGGACACTCACTGAGTACACGTTGATTACCTACTCATACTACACTTCTATGCATTTTTGTTGCACATGTATATACACCTCTAGCAGCCTGCTTAGCGTAGCAGCATGGATGACTTTGGGACTAGGTGAGCTGCATTTTTCGAGACGACCGACAGCTAGTATAGTTCCCTTCAGCATTTTTATTATTTATTCTCTGTCCACTGTATTTCAGACAGAGGTTGTATTTTATTCTTTCCTTATCGATAGTTGCTCGTGCACTTGTAACACCGGGTTCTGGGGATGTATTTGGAAACCTTAAAAGTTGTTTAAATATTTAATTTATTTATTCGTAAAAATACACTGAGTCTTGTTTAAAACATATAAAAGAAATGTTTTTCAAAAGTGTTAAAATGAGATTTAATGAAGTATCTGAGTTGGCTAGCCTGACGGCGGTGTCCGGTGCCACCACGACCCTTAGTGGATTTTGGGTCGTGACAACATGGTATCAGAGCACTAGGTTCCCGTCGGTCTCACGAGTCATGAGAAAGTCTAGTAGAGTCTCGCGGATCAGTACGGAGATGTCTGTACTTATCCTCGGGAGGCTACGGGGCTGTTAGGAGTACTTCCCTTCTTGATTTCCTTTTCATGCGGTTCGATTCCTTTGAGGCTTATGCCTTTGATTTCTTCCTACTCAATCTTACGCGAGCGCTTGTTATAATTTAAAATTGAAGGATTGTAATGGCACTACAAATGTGGTGCGGGATGATTTTCCCTGTATAGTTGATTGGACGATTATAGTCGCACTTTGGAGGGATATTCTATTATTTCAGCTCAGTAACAGAATTTCTAAGAGCCTTGAGGCTAGGCACAGGTTGCCATGATGCTTATGAGCAATTATTCCGCAGTGTTGTTGTGATGGTGGGACGTTTGCCCACGTATCGGGTAGTGAATGAATTGAAGGGAGGTTAACTCAGCGTGTAATCAAGGGATTCAGTATTTTATTCCTGGCAGGGGAGGGTCAATCGAACTAAGGATGGTCAGGTGTTGGCTGGTGGAAGTAATGAGGCTTGGTATTTGCGAGCGTGGTTGAGATTTCTTTTATGAGAGGGCGTCATGGTCCTGATTGAACGTACTAAGTTGTTGGTGTTATAATCTGCTACAATTCGCCTTTATGGCAGGATGTTGTTAAATAATATTGGAGGTACAACTGTCAGATATTGCATGACGCGGTGGTTTAAGATCTAATAAGAATTTCTAATATTGACGGCTAGATAAAGATGACCTTTGGAAAGGTTTAAAGTTAGCAACAATGGTGGATTCAAGTGCCACAAAGATAAATTTCATTTAAGGCAACAATTGAGCAGCAAAGTATGAGGAAGGACATGTGGGGAGTGTCAGGTGGTGTTTAAAATTTCTAGAAGGCCAAGTATGAGAAGCAAGGTCGAGTGATTGATTAAGGAGATGAGTTCCGCCAAAGTGGGAGAGTGACTTGCATATGGACTTGGTAGTAGGAAGACTACGCGCCCTAAGGAGAGTTTGGATAGAATTGGGGATTTTAATGATTGGTGACTAAAGCCTGCAGGTATGATGTGAAGTATGGGCTATTATGCGGCAAAAGATTGATATAGCGGAAAAGAGCTGCTTAAAATGGAGGAGGGCGCAACATAACCCTGAATTTGTAAGGATGTTACCGCACATTTAATTGATGCCCGCGAGGGGCAAATGGACTTGTGCAACTGGAAGGTGAGCTCGGACTCAGGATGGGCAATTGGTGTCATAGTGAATGTACCCCGTGCAACGGTGTGGGAAGATGTCGGGAGGTGATTCCCCTAGGTGGGTTATTCCCCGTGAGCAGGT
>MU762376.1:87690-120092 GCA_026770625.1 Nicotiana glauca | reverse complement strand
AGGATGGTATTATGCACTTAGCGTGCTTGCGATCAAAATTTGATATTTTTATTGTAATGAGCAGATTTAGCTCGAAGTGCAATCTTCTTATGTGAGATCTATGTGTGGATCGGGTGGCACGCCGCCATGGGTATGTTATTTAGATCGGGTTGCGCGCCGCAATAGTGTGATGTCGAGTCTGGTCCTCCATATATTATTTCTTTTGTGTTTCACTTCCTATCTTCTAAGGAAAGTCCGTAGTAGTGTGGGAGTTAGGTAATTCCTTCCAGAGTTCGATTTCCGTTTGTGCTATGTTCGTATTGGTGGCCTATCGGCACATTGTGGAGTCATATGAGACGTTTGATCGCATTCAGAGTGGCTTATTGCCTGAGCAGTTCGTACTAGGTGACACGAGATTGTGGGATTTAAGATCAGTGCAATCTGATTATATGAAGTATATTAAGGAGCAAAGGTCATTATTTGGTTCAGAATGTGGTAATGTTTCTTGTCAGAAGTATAGACTCGATGATTAGTTGACTCGGCAGTTGATTATGAATTTCGGCATCTCATCCGTCGTGGCTGTATTGTAATAGTTAGGGTAAGACCTATGTAGATCATGAGGTGCAATGGGAGCATCGGATTCGTGGAATTTCGATTAATTCAAATAGAAATCTTATTGTGGTCCTATGAGTAAAGTGATGCAAAGTGTGAATTCAGCAGAGTTATGCAGTCATGTTTGAGTACAACGTATAGTGATTGATACAGTGATCATATGCTGGAACAGGCCTGGCATAGACTCCGGATGTTGGAATTGGGCTCTAAGGCTTATTTGCTTTAAAAAAGGGAATATCTTCAAAATTTATCGAGCCAATGTGCTCAGCTAAGTTTTTGTAGCATGGGGAGGTGCATGAGAAGTTAAACATCAATTTCAGACTACTTCAGTATAGTTCTCAGCACGTTCGAGGACGAACGTTTATTTAAGTGGGAGAGAATGTAACGACCCGACCGGTTGTTTTGAGACCTAGCGCATCGTTCAGCAGTCTGAGAACATGAGCAGCTTCATTTCAGGTATTGTGACTTGTTCGCATGGTCAGAATTTAAATTCAGGAAGATCAAAGTTTAATTTAAATGAAAATTCTCATTTGAGAAGCTTAAAGTTAAAAGAATGAACTAGGATTGGATTTTTGAGTAAACGACCTCGGAATCGGGATCTGAAGGTTCCAGCAGGTTCGTATGATGATATCGGACTGGGACGTATGCCCGGTTTGGGTTTTGGGTAACCCGGGAGCGTTTTGGCGCATATGGTGGAAGTTAGCATTTTGGAAGAAATTTTTTTAAGTTTGGCTCGGAGTGCATTTCAGCGTTATCGATGTCCGTTCGGGATTCCGAGATTATGAATAGCTCCGTATGGTGATTCTGGAGTTGGGAGCGCGATCTGGAGTGAATTCGGAGGTCCGTAGGTCATTTTGAAGCAATTTGGCTAAAGATAGAAATTTGAAGGTTTTTGAGAAGTTTGACCGGAGGTTGACTTTTTGATATCGGGGTTGGAATCCAATTCCGGAAGTGGGAGTGGGTCCGCAATGTCAAATGAGACTTGTGTGCAAAATTTGAAGTCAATTGGACGTGATTTGATAGATTTAAACATCGGAAATAGAAGTTCGAAAGTTCAAAGTTCATAAAGCTCGAATCGGGGTGTAATTCATGGTTTTAGCGTTGTTTGTTATGATTTAAAGCCTCGAGCAAGTCCGTAATGTGTTTTGGGAGTGGTTGGTATGTCTGGTTGGGGGCTCGGGTGACTTGGAATTTAGGAAGAACTGAGGCAGCTGGTATCTGGTATTTCTGCTTTTGCGGAAATGGGACCGCAGAAGCGGCCCCGCAGAAACGGTTGTGGGAGCCGCAGAAGCGGAACTGTACGAAGGTTCGTGGACCGCAGATGCGGTCAAGGTTCCGCAGAAGCGGGACCGCATCTGCGTAAGGGGGTATCGCAGAAGCGGAAAAGAGGAGCTGAGCCTAGGACCGCAGAAGCGGCTTTTGACCGCAAAAGCGGAACCGCTTAAGGGAGAATAATTCCGCAGGAGCAGAAATAGCTGGGGCAGAAACATTGTTTTAAAGTCGGATTTTGGCCATTTCTCTCTCATTTTTCATGGCTTGGGCGATTCTTGGAAAGGTTCAAGAGAGGTTATTCATCAACAATGTTAAGGTAAGTTAATCCTACCTATTTTGAGTTAAATACATTAATTATGCATGGATTTTAGTATGAAAATGAGTAGAAAATTGAGGGTTAGAGGAAGACCTAGAAATATTGTGTTCTTGGAATTTGACCACGATTTTGAGTATGGAATTTAGAAAAAATTATATATTTGAGTTCCTAAGGTCATGGGTAACCTTTATCTTCGAAAAATTTCAGAATCCGGACACGTGGGCCTGAGGGCATTTTTGTCAACTTTTCGTTTGGGGTTAGGAATTGTTATAAATTTGGTTGTGAAGTATAATTGAGCATATATTAATGGATTTATACGATTGTTGGATACTTTTGGAGCATTGTGCGTTGGTGCAAGTCTCCAGAAGAATGTAGAATGCCGGTTGCGGATCTTCGGAGCGAGGTGAGTCTCCTTTCTACTCTTGTGAGGGGGAATTTACCCCATAGGTGAGTTAAATTGGTTATGTGCTCCTATTTGTGGGGGCTACATACGCACGAGGTGACGAGAGTCCGTGCGTATCTACTATTATGCTATTGTCCGGGTAGTCTAGGACCCAAAAGCATGTATACTTGGATTAATTGTGAACCCATTGATGGCTTGAATTGCTTAGATCATATTAAATTAATAAATAGATTTCTAAAAAGGCTTAAGCTTCATTTTCTCAAATTATTAAAGAGAATTGGCCTTTCTTGGATAATTGCTCCATGTTGACTTCTTGACTGATTGTCTGTATGTGTGTGTTTATTTTGGAATGGGCCGAACGCTTCGGCAGATTTATAGATGCATCTATAGGCGCGCCGTCGACCCTCGGCAAGTGAACATTTATTTCTGTTGGATTGGGCCGTCGCCTCGATATGATTTGCGCATGCTTGTATTGCTACCTTGAACTTATATAAGTTGTTATATGCCTCACTCTAGCTCGAGATCATTTTGTTAATAATGAAAAAGAAATCTTGGAAAATTTCCTATGAAAGAATTATGTATTTACTTGTTTCCTCTATCTGGACTAAAATCATGTTTATAAAATAAATCCACTGTTTAATATGTATATTAAGGATAAATAATCATTGGACTATTAGAGAGTGTCAAGTTTACCATCTCGTCTCTACCCCTTCGGGATTAGGCGGGACACTCACTGAGTACACGTTGATTACGTACTCATACTACACTTCTGTGTATTTTTGTTACAAAGGTATATACAACTCTAGCAGCCTGCTGAGCGTAGCAACATGGATGACTTTGGGACTAGGTGAGCTTCATTGTTCAAGACGATCCGCAGCTAGTATAGTTCCCTTTAGCATTTTTACTATTTATTCCATGTTCACTGTATTTCGGAACCTTATCGATAGTTGCTCGTGCACTTGTGACACCGGGTTCTGGGGATGTATTTGGAAACCTTAAAAGTTGTTTAAACCTTTTATTTATTTATTCGAAAGAATACATCGAGTCTTGTTTAAAACGTATAAAAAAATGTTTTTCAAAAGTATGAAAATGAGATTTAATGAAGTATCTGAGTTGGCTGGCCTGATGGCGGTATCCGGCGCCACCACGACCCTTAGTGGATTTTGGGTCGTGACATGCTATTTGACTTTGTGGGTCATCATGTAACTATTTTATCCACTTGTGACCTTCTTTATTTAGTTATTTGTTTCGCTTAATTTTGTGATACGCCGTAGTTGATTTTAGTTAGTTTGCTTAATTCATATTGTTTGGGGATAGGATTGTACGCCACAACGATGTTGGAATGATATGAAAAGATATGATATGGAGTGATAAGGACAGATGATATGATATAGTTGGGATCGGGTTGCACGTTGTGATGGATATTGTTATTATTGTGTGTGATTAGGTTGCACGCTGCAACAAGTATTGTGGGATCGGGTAGCACGCTGCAATGAATATTGTTATTATTTTGTGGGATCAGGTTGTACGCCGGAATTGATATGTTGTAATTGTTGTGATAGTAAAGTTATCCTAAATTGTTATTCTCATGGTGTGTTATATGCTTGAACGGTTTATTGGTTGGACAGATATTGTTTTTACTTAAATCATTTCACTAGTAATTGATCATATTTGGTTTACCATTGTTAATCGAATATTTGAACGATAGTGAATTCTTGTGCAAGCCATGCATTCTACGTAGTTTGTCGTGTTACTTAATGTGCCAATACGTGCCTCTGTTGTTACTTGGTATATTAAATGTCAAGGTAAGTTTACTTGTGTAAGGTCATTATCTCATACTCTGTTGAGTTGTTGGTAACATAACGGCTTTAAATAAAATAATTATTAACATGTCTTACTCTATGTATCTCTTAAGATAGAACCAGTTATCTCACTCGGTGTCTTATTACTTTTAAATGGTTATCACATTTTAACTTCAATTGGGTTCTCAAATTTTACTCATCATCTTATTAATGTTTACTTTATTTAAAATTGTCACCGAATTTTATTTCTAACAAATTCTATATTTAACATGTTAATTTAACTGAAGTTTTATTTTATTTACGATATTTTTACTTTATCTTATTAATTACTAAACTAAACCTATGTGATACTCTATTTGCATGACTTGTCTCTTATTTTAATTTATTTGAATCCTATAATAAATATAATATCTCATTTGATGCCTCGTTTTATTAAAAAATTGTTATTATGCTTTATTGTGTTTAAATTTATCTCTCGATCATCTTAATTGATTTTGATACGGATGCGAAGTACATGGTAGCACAAGAACTTTATCATACGAAGGTGATTTCTATTGTGGGCACGAGGTGCCATACGTATAATATTTGAAAGATATGACTTATGATTTGAGATTACGAGGAGTGGTGCTTCGGGTAATTTTTCTTGTAACTCGTGCGTTAGGAACGATTGAAGTTGTCATAAGCTTTCCTTACTTAAGATCATTCATATTTGATTTGTATTCTAACTATATTGTTACTTTATTGCCTGATTATTTCCGCTTGCAATTGTGCTTATATTATTTTCACTGTTGGTTGTAAATTTCTAATCCTTCTATTGTTGGTCTTACATTGAATTTTTTTCCCATTGTTAGCTTTAAGTTATATCATGCATAGGTTTACATTTCTGGTAGGTGTCTTAACCTGGCCACGTCACTACTCTACCGAGGTTAGGCTTGAAACTTACTGGGTACCGCTGTGATATACTCATCCTACGCTTCTGTATATTTTTGTGCAGATCCAGGTACTTCTGATCGAATTGGTTTTGAGACTTATGTATGTGTGGCTGGAGACTTCAAGGTATACCTGCTCAATGTTCGCAGGACCCGTCTGTTATCTTTTATTTCCACTTTTTACTATTATTTCGGAGCAGTGATGTACTTTGTATTCCTAATTAATCTTAGGGAAGCTTATTACGTGTACTACAGATTTTGGGATTATATGATCGATATTGGCTCAACTATGTTATTTCAGTTATTATTTAATGTATTGTAGTTAAGTTAATTAAATTCCATTAATAATTAGCATGTGTTAGTGTCACGGCCCCAATTTCCATCCGTAGGATATCATGATGACACCTAGTCTTTATGACTAGGTAAGCCTAACGTACATGCAGAATATAACTAAAAATTTATAAATAACCTTTAAATAGCTCAACCACTATCAAATAAAGAAACCTGTAACTCAAGAAAATACAATTTATCAAAATCCGACGAATACAAGTCACAAGTTCTATGAGATGGTAATCCCTATACATCATTGTCTATAAAGGGATAAGAAAAAGAAATAGACTAAATAGAGGGTGACTCCGAGGCCTGCGGACACCGGTAGGTATACCTTGAATTCTCCGTAACTGGCTCATCTCATTGGTGCCTAGATTGGTAGGAGGTACCTAGGTCTGCACAAAAAGATGTGCAGAAGCGTAGCATGAGTACACCATTATAGTAACCATTAAGTACCAAAACTAACCTCAGCAAAGTAGTAATGAGGTCAGGTCAAGGCACTACCAGAATAAATAAGAAATTGAACATGTATATAATAGTAAAATAATGATAACGGTAGCAATGAAACAACAAAGAAATACCCCCAAATCAACTACACTGAACTAAGGCAAATAATGCACCACGAAAGAAAAACAAGGAATGTTATGACATGAAAAAATACACCGAAATCAGCTACACTCAACTAAGTTACATAGTGCACCACGTAAGAAAAACAAGGAATGTTATGACATGGAACAAAGCAATAAAACACAAGTGAAGTAATGGAAAACGTCGACAAGAATCTATACCGAGGTACCATCTCGTAGTCTCAAATTACGAAACATTTCACAATCTTTCCTCATATCACCGCGGGAGCCTTGCATTTAATTTTAAAAATTATATTTCCCGAAACAGCTCCCCGCTTTTTAGCCCACTTTACCATACCGCGTGGCTTCAAGTAGTTCCCCTGCTAGCACATCGTATCAAGCCCACCTTATCTCACCGCATGCGTTTCAACCATGCGTATCAATATCACAACGTATCACAAATCACTCCTCAAGTGCCCAATATCACAACTTGCTAAGAAACCAACAATAATAGTTTTCACAACAAATAGCCCATGGCTCAACCACGATATGCGCGAGAGTCTCACAATAATAATCGAAAGTGAATAACTGAATAAGAATAGTATTTTACAACTTTATAACTTTGCCTCAATGTAAATCACAGTCTGTATAACGCAATGCCAATTTCAATAATAAGATATTCCACAATTAACAACTTCAAGTAGAGATAGAACAATTAGAGCATATGAAGATAGACTAATGATGATGAATGCAATAACTCAATTAAGACATGAAAGGAATATACATAGCTAAAATCAATCAATATCCATATTTAGCTCGTGTACAAACTCGTCACCTTGTGTACATGGCTTCCACACATAACAATTATCCTAAAACAATATCACTCCTAAGGGGTAATTCCCCCACACAAAGTTAGGTAAGACACTTACCTCAAAATACGCTACTCAATCCACTAGTAAGCCCTTTCATCGATTATCCAACTCCAAACAACTCAAATCTAGCTAAAACAACTTCATACCATAAATATAAACTATAAAAAACTATTTCAAACAATAAAGTTACGACCGTTACAATGAAATAACAAGTCAACTCCAAAAGTCAACCCGGACTCGCGTTTCGGAACCTAACCAAAATTACAAAATCCAAACTTCCATTCGATAACGAGTTCAACCATATAAGAATTACTCAAATCCAACCTTAAACCCCCTTCTAAATCTCCAAAATTTAGCCTAACAAGTTTTCATAAATTTTTCCAAAATTTCCAACTCAATTCACTAACTAAACGATGTAAATAATAATGAATTCATGTAATATAGTCAAAACCGAGTTAGAATTACTTGCCCCAATAAATTTCTTGAAAAGATTTCAAAATATCACCACAAACCGAGCTTTCTAGGTCCCAAAATGGATAATAAATTCATAAGATTTTATTAAGTAAAGAATTCAATGCATTTAAAGATCATGAATACATAAAACATTAGTAAGATATAAAGTAAAAGGTGACAATATCGCATCGAACCATAAACATCCACTAGGATATCCCAAAATCTGGTGTCACAAGTATACGAGCATTTGCTAAAGAGTGTAATCACAATAATAAATATGTCTGGTATATGAACTAGACAGGATAAAGTAACAAAGTAAGATGGAGACTCTTAGGGCTGCTGTGCGTAGCATAGAGAGCAACTCACCATAAAGTCTCCTCAGTTGATGCGCCTACGCGCCAAGATGACCATCGAATGAATCTGCTAGATTCTGCACATTTAGTGCAGAAGTGTAGCATGAGTACGTAGATCAACGGGTACTCGATAAGTATCTAGCCTAATCCCAGAGAAGTAGTGACGAGGGGTCGACATCGACACTTACTAGTAGTCCAATAAATAAAATATAAAAATCATAAAGAGACATGAAATACAATAGGATTAATAGAATAAGGACCAGTAGATAACGAAATCCCTTAACAATTATTATCAGCTAATACTGCCTCCAAAGGCCACATGAAATCTCAACAAATACGAACCCTCAATTAGATACTCGATCTCGTGTCATAAAGAAAGCATTACATAATTTCCAAGTTATTTAAGAAAGGTAATCTCGTGGGTGTTTGGACTCTAGCGATTTTATGCACGAATTACGATGAGGTCGTTCAGCCTAATCCATATAGTCGTGTATATACATCGCCGATGTTGTACGGCCCGACATATGGATACATCCCATAATATATATATGCACACACACACACACACACATGCATGCCCAGGCATTCACACCTACGAGCCTAGACTCGGGCTACCCTCTCTGCTTCTATGATTTAATACTCTCATCGGCGAGTCAGCACCTACAACAAATCACATAACCATAATACAATATAAAGGGGGCAATAAATAGGGGATCAGGGCTAAAATACTCAAAACGACCGGTCTAGTTGCTACATCTAGGCTTACCTAGTTTTAAAGACTAGGTGCCATCATGACATCCTAAGATGAGAAATTAGGGCCATAATAATGGAATTCAGCCCGATTCCCAGATTTTGTATGCTATTTTCTAGCATTTTAGGGACATAAAATTGGAATTCTGCTGAATTCTTAAATTTTCGTATGCTAATCATCTGCATGGGTTAGGGCAACCAGTCTCGTATAGCCTAAAATTTTGTCGGCCCATCAAAAATGACATAAGGAACAATATTCATCGCCTCGCCTTGACCACTCCTCATTTTTGAAATCTTAGGACCATAAAATTGAAATTGTATCCGGTTCCTAGATTTTTGTGTGTTATAGCCCATGCCATCTGCATGAGTCCAGGCGACTAGAGGTGGATCGGTTGATATTTTTCCGGGCCATAAAAAATGACCTAAGGAACAATATTCGTCGACTCTCCATGATCGTTACTCGTTTTTCGACGTTTTAGGGCCATAAAATTAGAATTTTGCCTGATTCTCAAATTTTGTATGCTATAGTCCATGCCATTTATATGGATCCGGGTGATCGAACTCGGATCGCCTAAAATTTTTTTGGCCCATAAAAAATGACCTAAGCAACAATAGTCATCGCCTCACCATCATCGTTCCTTATTTTTTGGCATTTTAGGGCCATAAAATTGGAATTTCGCTAGTTCTCAAATTTTTATATGCTATAGCCCACGTCATTTACATAGGTCCGGGTGATCGGACTCGAATCTCCTAAAAAACTTTCGGCCCATAAAAAATGACCTAAGGAAAAATACTCATCTTCTCGCCATGACAGTTCCTCATTTTTAGGTATTTTAGGACCATAAAACTGGAATTTCGCCAGATTCCTAGATTTACGTGTGCTATAGGCCACGCCATCTGCATGGGCTTGGGTGACTGGACCAGGATCTCCTAAAAGTTTACCGACTCATCAAAAATAGTTTAAGGAACAATAGTCATCGCCTCGCCATGACGGTTTTTTTTTTTTTTTGCGTTTTAGGGTCATAAAATTGGAATTTCGCCCATGGCAAAGCGATGAATATTGTTCATTAAGTCATTTTGATGGACCCCCTAAGTTTTAGGAGATTCGGTTTCGGTTGTCTGAATTCATGTAGATGGTGTGAAGTATGACAACACACGAAAATCTAGGAATCGTGCTAAAATCCTGTTTTAGGACCCTAAGATGCCGAAAGCAAGGTATAGTCATGGCGAATCAATGATATTGTTCCTTCGGTTGTTTTATGGGCCCAAAAAGTTTTAGAAAATTCAGGGTCGGTCGCCCGAATTAATGCAGATGTGGACTATAACACACGAAAATCTAGAAATTGACTTGAACTTCTATTTTATTGCCCTAAACTACCAAAAAAATGAGGAACGATCATGTCGAAGTGATGACTATCATTTATTAAGTCGTTTTTGATGGGCCCACAAAATCTTAGGAGATTCAGAGGCGGTTGCACAAATTCATACAGATGGTGTGGACTATAGCACACAAAAATTTGAAAATCGTCCTAAATTCCTCCTTTATGTCCCTAAAATATAAAAGAACATCCATGGAGAAGCGATGAGTATTGTTCATAAGTTCATTTTCTGGGCCTGCAAAATTTAAAGAGATTCGGGAATGCTTGCCCAAATTCCTGCAGATGTCGTAGATAATAGCACATGAAAATCTAGAAATCGTCACGATCATAGCAAAGTGATGGATATTGCTCATTAGGTCATTTTTTTATGAGCCCGCAAAATTTTAGAAGATTCGAAGTCGATCTTCTGAATTCTTGCAAATGGAGTGATCTATAGCACACGAAAATCTGAAATCGACCTGAATTCCTGTTTTATGACCCTAAAATACAAAAAAATAAAGAATGTTCATGGCGAAACTATGACTATTGTTTATTATGTTATTTTTATGGGCCCTCAAAATTTAGGATATTCATATCTGGTCGCCCGAGTTCATATAGATGGAGTGGACTAGTGCACTCGAAAGTCTAGGAATCATTATGAACTCTTATTTTATGACCCTAATACGCCAAAAAATGAAGAACGGTTATGGCAAATTGATGACTATTTTTTATTAAATCGTTTTTTATTGGGCCCAGAAAATTTTAGGAGAATAGATGTCGGTCGCCCGAATTCATGCTGATAGTGTGGACTATAGCGCACGAAAATCTACAATTTATTTTGAATCCCTATTTTATGACTCTAAAACGTCAAAAAATGAGGAACAGTCATGGCGAAGCGATGTATATTATTCATTCGGTCGTTCTTGATGCGCCCACAAAATTTTAGGAGATTCAGGGTCATCCGCTCGAATTCATGCGAATGGCTTGGACTATAGCACACGAAAATCTGAGAATCATCCTGAATTCTTGGTTTATGGCTCAAAATGCCAAAAACGAGGAAAAGACATGCCGAAGATATGACTATCGTTTATTAGGTCATTTTATGGGTCCGTAAAATTATAGGAGATTCGTACATAGTCGCCTGAATTAACGCAAATGTCGTGGACATTAGCACAGAAAAAATTAAAAATCATCATAAATTTCTATTTTATGGACCTAAACCGCCATAAAACAAGGAACGGTCACGACAAAATAATGACTATTGTTCATTAGACCGTTTCTGATGGACACAACATTTTAGATGATTCGGAGCTCGTGGAATGAATTCATGAAGATGCCGTGGATATTATCACACAAAAAATTGAAAATCATTCTAAATTTCTATTTAATGGGTCTAAAATGCCAAAAAAGAGGAATGGTCACGGTGAAATGATGATTATTGTTCATTAGGTTATTTTTGATGGAACCACAAAATGTTAGGCGATTTGGAGCCCATCACCTAAATTCATAAAGAACGCGTGGACTTTAGCATAAAATTTTTAAAATCATCCTGAATTCCTGTTTAATGGCCATAAAATATCAAAAAATGAGTAACAGTTACGTCGAAGCAATTACTATTGTTCATTAGGCCATTTTTAAAGGGCCCACAAAAGGGCCCACTAAATATTAAACGATTCGGAGACCGTTGCCAGGATTTATGAAGATGGCATGGACATTTAGCACACGAAAAATTGGAAATCGTCTTGGATTCCTATTTTATAGCCCTAAAATGCCAAAAACGAGGAAGGATCATGGCAAATTAATGACTATTATTTATTAAGTCTTCAGAAAAATACTGAATTTTTAAATTTTATTAGTGACTATTATTCATTAAGTCTAGAAAAATTACGGGATTTTTAACTTTTATTAGTGCAACATCCAAGAAAAATTCAAGAACGATTCATGACTTTTGAATTCACATTATACTTCAACGGTTGAAAGGTACTGCTTTAGGTCATTCAAACTCCACGAATAATTAATGAATTTTGAATTTACAAATATTCAAGGAACATTAATCGATCCTAGAGTTATTCCATATTTTAAATAAGGGTATTTTTGTCTAGACATGTATTTTCGTATTAGTGACTGACTACTTTGCCATGACAATTTAAAATACGACTAAGCTCTAATAGCCGACCTAAAAAGTAGTTATTTACCAATTCCTCACAATGATATCCAAGTCATAAGACCCCATTACCTCCCCTTCCCCAACCCCCACCCCCTACCCAAAAAAAAGAAAAAATGAGAAGAGAATAATCAAACTTCTAACACCATTTTTTCCTCCACCCGGTGATTTTAGATAATGGGATTTCACCATAAATAGCCAGTCAAATTTTTTGTTTATTTTTTCTAGCCAGTATATATAGATTATAAAAAATTATACACATGATTCTTGAATTATCCATATATTATATATTCGTCGGCACTATTAGAAATTCGGCCAAAATTGACCGCGACCAACCGACTGACTTCGATCGGGCAAAAAATCGACCGAAGTCAGTTGGTTTTTTAAAATATTTTATTTTCATTTTTTTTACGAAACCGACCAACTTTGGTCGGTTATTTTTGATGCAACAATGTAGGAAACTATTTTAGCATCCTGCAAAATTTATTTTTTAAGAAATCGATCAAAATCGGTCGGTTTTGCATATAAAATAAATTAAAATTAATATTCAAAAAATCAACCGAAACCTGTCTGTTATTTCAGTCAGTCATTTTAAAAAATCGACCGACTTCGCTCGGTAATTTTATATTTTAATAAGACCGACCAAAATCGGTCTGTTATTTTCGCGCAAAAATGCTATTAAAGAGAACAAATAAAATAAAGAAAGTCTTAAACCAAAATGTATCAATGGTCTAATGGTAGAATAATATCCTTTTACAGTACAGGCGTTGGTTCGATTTTCAGACGGTGCATTTTTTTAATTGCATAACTAAAAATACCAACCGAATTCGGTCAGAAAATACCGACCGACTTCGGTCGGTTTTTTCGGCAAATTTTTTCTTTTTGGGTCGTTTGTGAAATTTAATTGACCGACCGAAATCGGTCGAAAATTGCGACCGACTTCGGTCGCTATTTATTACCGATCAACCTAATTTCAAGGGATTAAAGTCGGTCGAAAATCAGTTGATTTTTCCAATTTTTCGGCCGATTTTAGTCGGTATTTCTGGACGATTTTAGATAGTTTTCTAGTAGTGCAATTATTTTTTACTTTAAATAATTTAGTGAGTGACTTTTTAAGTTAATTCTTCTTTAATTAATCTAAATTTACGTCATGTAAGGTCCATTAAGGGAAGCGCTCCCTGCTTTTTCCATACGCAGAGCAAGAAGCCACTGATTCTCCTCTTTCTTTCTCAAGTGATTCTGTAATTTTTTCCACCGGTCATTTTGAATTGTTTTGCACACTAGAACTTTGATATGTCTTATTTATCTTTTATATTATTTTTCTGACATAACCACAAACTACTGGAGAAAAATTCAAAAATTATCTGTTAACGTATATTCTTTTTGAAATGTGATGGATGTTTTTGCATGAGATTACTATAATAAAAAATTATGATAAGATAGTTATTTTCATACCAAACTTGTAATTAATGAGCATTAATGTATAACAGCTAGTATATGAAACATTTCTTCATTAACTGATTATCTAACCAGATAGGCATTTCATCATTGCAAAAGAATCTAGAACCACGTTTTTCTCCTTATATATATCTTAGTTTAACGTTCAAAAAATATTTAAAAGACTCACACAAAATTTCACCCCAAATATTCACACTAAAAGTTCTCCCACGGGCAGATTTTTATGCAAATGTTCTTATGGCTAGCATTTGTTTGTTTGCTGCTCTTCCCCTTCACAACTTCATGTATGTCCTCCATCTTTATCTTTTATGCAATTTTTTTTTCTTGTTTTTTTGAGTTTACTCTTACTTATAGCATGTTTGGCAAAGCTTATAGTAAATTAATAATTTTTTTTCTAAAAGTGTTTATTTAGGAGATCGTTAAGGTTTTACAAAAAGAAGAAACATTTTTTAGTAATATAAGGAGTAGTTTTTCTAAAGAAGTTGAAAAAGTACTTTTTTCTAAAATTCCAACGCATAAAAATACTTTTCAAAACAAGTGGATTTTAAAAATTTAGCCAAAAATACACGGTTTACAATGTTGTAAGGCATGATAAATAATTTATGGGGTTTCTATGGTGCTTGATTAAAAAGGTAAAGAAGTAAGAACTTCAAAAGTCAAACGGAATGTTTAGATTTGAGTATTATTTTGTATACACAAACAGTATAAATAATTCGATTCCCTTGAGAAAATTAAAATTTACATATGATGAATAGGATTTATAGTATAGACCCTCTTCTTCTCATTCGAGTTGGGTTGACCAAGAAGTATAGTAAGAATTGAACCACCGAAAAGTCGTCTGCCATTCACATTCAGGCAAAGACGACTGTCTATGAAAGTGGAACACGAACCTATCTCTGCTATTTCGTTTTGCCAAAAGGACAAATTAGAATTTTGAAAATGAAAAATGCCAATTGCTCTTTTCTTGTTATTCATTAATTTACATGAATTTTTTGTAGGTTGGTTTGACTATCCAAGAAAATGTTCACCAAGTGATTTACAAATATACCAAGGGCCATCAGGTTTTAATGGTCTTCATATACCTCAATATACAGTGCAAATTGTGAATGAGGCCTCAGCCATTGATGGAATATTTGATGTTCAAATACATTGTGGTGAATTTGCTTCTGCAAATTTAATTGAACCTAAAATCTTTAGAAGAATTGGCTGTGGAATTTGCCTTTTGAAAAATGGAAGTAGGATTCTACCCGGAGAAGTAATTTCTTTTGAGTATTCAAATATACTTCCTTATGATTTCTCTGTTATTCAAGTCAAGTGTTGATTTACCAATGGTTCTTGAATGATCAAGGAGAAAGGAAATGCAATTCTTTATTTATTTAATTATATATTTATTTATTCATTTGTTTATTTATATTGGTCATTTGTTTTTATTATAATATATCTATTAGCTAGTGACATTTATTTTAATTGTTTCAGAAAAAACAAGACAGACTACGAAATTAGCTATGAATTTCGTCGCTCATCTATTGCAAGATCGCTCATGGCTAATAGAATTTTTTGATAATTTATCGCTAATACGTTGCAAAACAGGATTAGCGATGAATTTTTCTATTTAGCTACAGAATTTATCAGTTGCTAATTTCTGTTTTTTAGCAGTAGATCTACCTTCATAGTTTTTATTAAGCAGTACCTAACTACTGTGACATACATTTATGTCTATACTATTTAAAATTCATTGCTAAAAGGAAAAAAGAAAGAATTTACTGAAAAGATGGAATATAGAATTCAAAAGGGGAAAACTATAGCTAAAAGGGTACATAATCATTTATATACTAACATTTTTCTCCTTTCAGAAATCCAAAGATTACAAGGAGTAAAAATCCATCTTTCAATTCAATTTCACTTGACGTTACTGTTTTACACTGAACACCTTTCTAATGTTGACTCTTTTCTAAATCCAGATTAGTGGAGGAATATCAAATCATTGATGAATAATAATAGATCAAGAAATGAAGTTATGTAGTACTTCCTTCGGTCCATAATAAGTGACAATTTGTTTTTTATTTTAGTCCAAAATAAGTGCCCATTTATATAATCAAGAAAAAATTAAATTTGTTTTTCCAAAATTACCCTTATGTACGTATCTCTAAAAAGTCGTTTACTCCTCACATTTGAGAAGAGAAGTAAGTGCTACTATAACTACGGTGCAATATTTAATGAGGGGTAGTTTAGTCACACAAGTATTTTCGTCTAGAATTTAGTATTTCTGTTAATTGAGCTAGATTGAGCTAGCTCTAACATTAATTCATGCATGCAACGAAGTTCTTCAATGGAACAGTAGAGGTAAGAAAATTTGAGAGAAGAGAGAATAAAGGAGGAAGAAGAAGATCGTTTTTATTTGGTTATTCTGTTTTTCTAATTACAAGAGGAGAATATATTGGTTCTATTTATATCACTATTGCAAGTCCCATATTTTCTCTTATTTACAAAACAGTCCCTTCTAGTTTCTTGTAGGTCCCTTTAACCCTTTTCTCTTCAACACTCCCCTTCAAGCTGGAGAGTGAAAAACATCCAACACTCCCAGCTTGGACAGAAGTGTTTGATGTTGTGCTGTTCCCAGCCCTTTGGTCATATGGTCTGCCAATTGCATTCTTGTGGGAATGTAGTGGTGTGATTAATCCATTCTTCAGTTTCTCCCTTACAAAATGACAATCTATCTCTATATGTTTAGTCCATTCATGAAAGATGGGATTTGCAGCTATTTGCATAGCTGCCTTGCTGTCACAATGCAAACTTACCGGTGTTTGCACTTTGTTTCCTAGTTCCTCCAGTAAACCAACCATCCAGATAATCTATGCCACTGTAGCTGCCATACTCCTATACTCTGCCTCTGCTGAGCTTCTACTGATAGTTTGTTATTTTTTTGATTTCCATGATAATAGAGAATCTCCTAGTTTGATAATATATCATGTCACAGATCGTCTAGTGTTGGGGCAGGATGGCCAATCTGAGTCACAGAAACCTGTAAGCACTTGTGTCTCTCCTTTCTTCAGTAGTATCCCTAAACCTGGTGATCGTTTGATGTATTTGACTACTCTTAGGGTTGTATCCATATGAGACCTCTTAGGAAGATGCATGAACTGACTTAAGACTTGTACTGCAAAACATATATCAGGTCTTGTAATGGTTAGGTATAGCAACTTTCCAACTAGCCTCTGATAAGTTCCTGCTTCTTCCAGTTGTGCATCATCTGTTTTCCCAACATGATTATCATAATCTACT
Source organism: Nicotiana glauca (assembly GCA_026770625.1). NCBI lineage: Eukaryota > Viridiplantae > Streptophyta > Magnoliopsida > Solanales > Solanaceae > Nicotiana > Nicotiana glauca. The sequence continues at coordinate 103,193 of MU762376.1, read as the reverse complement.
GTTATAAGCTTATGATTCAGCTCCATTGGTGTAGCAACAGGTTTGCATCCACTTAATCCTGCATCAGCAATTAACTTCAAAGCATACTTTCTCTGGTTCAAAAGGACACCTTCTTTGGATCTCATAACTTCATGCCCAAAAAATATCAAAGCTTTCCCAGATCCTTGACCTTGATGTATCTGTGAAGTGTGTTCTTTGCTTCATTTATCAATGACTGTGAGCTGCCTGTAATAAGTAGATCATCTACATAGATGAGGATGATTACAATGTCTTCTGCATGTCTCTTTGTAAACAAAGAGTGATCATGAGAACTTTGTGCAAAACCAGCATCCAATAAGGCAATGGTCAATTTAATATTCCATTGTCTGGATGCCTGCTTTAAGCCATAGAGTTATTTCAAAAGCCTACACACCTTAGACTCCCTTTGCTTTTGAAAACCCTGGGGCAACTCCATGTATACCTCTTCAGTCAGGTCTCCCTGAAGGAAAGCATTATTGACATCCATTTGAAAAAGATGCCAACCTTTATAAGCATCTACACTAATAACAGTGTGCACATAAACCATTTTAGCTACAGGGGAGAAAGTCTCATGATAATCCAATCCTTCCTGTTGAGTATACCCTTTGGCCACAAGTCTCGCTTTAAACTTGTCCACCTCACCATTGTCTTTATACTTGATTTTGTATACCCATTTAGATCCAATTGGCCTTTTAGCCTATGGTAGATCAACTACAGCTCAAGTAGAATTTGCTTAAAGTGCCTGAATCTCTTACTGCATGGATTCTACCCATTCCTTTTGTTGAGTAGCTTCTCTGAAGGTTTTTGGTTCAGTCAAAGTGGAGAAAGAACCTAGATATGACTGATAGTTAGGTGATAGATGAGAATAGGCAACATGGGAGGATATGTCACTACTAGAAAATAGTTGATTTGCGACTGTCAAAATGGTTGCAATGCGGTCAGAAAATACTAATTTTCGACTACATTCTGACCGAAATATCGTAGTCGTAAAATAGCTGGTATGAAACGTTTAGTGACCGAATCGATCGGTGATTTGCGACTACCACGGTCGCAAAATCAAAAAATAAAATGATAAATAAATGACGCCAACTGTCCGATTGTCGCGGTCGCAAACTTTCCGACTGAAGGCGGGAAATTGGCGCGCTGTTTTCCCACTGCCTTGGTCGGAATAATAGTCATTTTTTTAAAAAGAAAAAAGAAATAAAAATTTAATCCTTTTCCGACTACTGTGGTCGCAAAAGTAGTCCCATTAGCGACTACTTCATTTTCAGTCGCAAAATTCGGTCACAAATTGATGTTTTTCTAGTAGTGTGGGATATGTGCAGTTTTTGGAAGATTTGGTGGAAGTGACATAGTCTTTTATCCAAAATGGAGGGATATGAGTTCTTTTTGGTCTATCAAGAATGGATGAATGCTCTGCAGACTGGCTAACATCTGTCTCAGAATTTGCTAGTGTAGTGATTAGATTTTCCATGTCTACTAGCTCAGAATTTGAGCCCGCTGGAACTGATTTAGGAGACTCCCTTTGAATACTATTATTATCAGTGATTAAGGTGTCAATTTGACGATTCATGGTAACATGATCTATCTCAGGAATAGGAGGATCAACTAGTGGTAAATCCTGCTGTAATGAGCCTGGATTTTGAACAAGTGTTGTGTCTTGCAAGAATGACTGATTCTCAAGTGTGTTGTGAGTGAACATGTCTTCCTCAGTACCTGGAAGGCTTTTAAATGGAAAAAATGTATTCTTTAAAAATGACATCTCTACTAACAAGAAAAGTTCTATTTTCCAAATCATAGAGCCTATATCCCTTTTGAGTATCAGAATAAGCAAGGAAAATAGTCATTTTTGCTGTAGGAGCAAACTTATCTCCCTTTGGAAAACTACTTGCATACCCCAAACAACCAAACACCTTCAGATGGTCTACATGAGCTTGCTTGTCGTAAAGCTGCTCATATGGAGTCTTTCCTTATAGAACAGGAGTTGGTAGCCTATTTATTAGATATGCTGCAGTCCTTACACATTCTCCCCAGAATCTAATAGACACTCCACTTTGAAATTTTAGAGCCCTAGCCATTTCAAGGTTATGTCTATGTTTTCTCTCCACAACTCCATTTGTTGTGGAGTATAGAGACAACTACTCTGATGCACAATCCCAAGTGAAGTGAACAGTTCATTGCATTGAGAATTAAAAAATTTACTGCCATTATCTGATCTCATACATTTCACAGATACATCAAATTGATTCTTTACCATTGAGATGAAATTCTTCAGCACAACCACAACTTCACATTTAGAATTCATCAAACATACCCATGTATACCTGCTGAAATTAGCAACTATAGTAGCAAAGTATTGTTTCTTATCATATGTGGGCACTTTGTAAAGCTCCCAAACATCTAAGTGCACAAGCTGAAAAATACTAATAGATTTCCTACTACTAACAGGAAATTGAAGTTTGCATTGTTTAGCTAAAGGACATATGTCACAATTCTCAATGTCATTGTTACTGACTTTATTGTGCAATGTAGGTAGGTGTTGTATAGTCTTCCAAGAGGCATGCCCCAGTTTGTGGTGCCATAGTATACTGTCTAACTTATTCTCTTTCAAGGTTGTTCCTGCCAACACTCCTGCTCTCCCCCTTAGTAAGTATAGGCCTTCTGATTCTTTACCAATCCCCAACACCTTGCCATTGTAAAGCTCCTGAAACAAGCAGAAATCAGGGTAAAAGTTGACAGAACATCTTAGTTCCTTGGTAAGTTTTGACACTGACAATAAATTAAATTTAAAGTCAGGTACATGTAGAATATTTTCCACATTTTTGTTTCCTAGGACCATTGCACTTCCTGTATGTTTTATCTCTGCTCTAACCCCTGTAGGTAACTGTACACCACTATGTTCTTGTCCTTTCATGCTTCTAACATTGCTTAATGCTTCCTTATTGTGAGTAATGTGATATGTGGCTCCTGAATCCACTATCCACTCTTCTATTGATGGACTGCAAAGTAGAGAGGCTATGCCTGCCATATTTGAAGAGCAATTTCCAATTGTTGGTTTGTTCAAGAGTCCTACCAGCTGTTTGTATTGTTCTTCTATTAGCATATGAGTTTGAAATGAGTTTCCAGATCCTGCTACCTCCTCAGTACTTGCAACATTCACATAAGGTCTATTTCCTTCACTTGAAAACTTCTTCTTACTTTTAAAATCTGCTGGATATCCAATGATCTTGTAATAGTTTTCTTTCAAATGTCCTTTATAACCACAATGTTCACATATTAGGCCAACCTTCTTTGGTTTGAAGACCTGACCTCTTCCTGCCATCATAGTCAAAGGATCTTTATTTATATCTGTTACCCCCAATGATCTCTGGCTTTCCTCCTGTGTTACTATTGCATAAGCCTCATTTACAGTAATAACAGGCCTCCTCAACAACAAATTGCTTCTTACATTGCTATACGTCTCATTCAATCCCATCAAAAATTGTAGCACTCTCTGATTTACTAAAAGTTCCATTGATGGCCTAGATTCCTCATAGTAACAATAGAAGTTGGACATACAATTCATTCCATAAGTCACTCATCTTTGTGTAGTAACTAGTTACAGAATCAGTACCCTGTTTTAAACTAGCTATTTCTGTCAAGAGATGATATATCCTCGTTAAGCTACATCTATCAAATTTTTCCGTGAAATCACTCCAAACTTTTTTTGCATAAAAAGAAAATATAATACTAGGAATTAACTCACCTGCAACAGTGCTTCCGTTCCACTATAATACAATTGCATTGCATTTCTCCCATTATTCAGCAAGTTCTCCACTATACATGTTTTTGACACACGTTCCGTCCACAAACCCTAGCTTTCCTTTTCCTCTCAGTGCTAGCTTCATTGCCATACTCCACAAGGAATAATTTTCCGGCCCTATGAGTTTGATAGGCATTAGAACTAAGACCGATGCATCAGAAGCTTGTAGAAATAGTGGATGGTTGTGCTCTAGCGAGGTCACTTCGTTTCCAGCCATGTTCACTCAAATCGATAAACTTAGAACCCTAATTTCGGAGTAATTTCTCTATTTTGTTCTAAACTTCAAATCTAACATCTAAAATTGAGATTGCTGCTCTGATACCATGTTAATTGAGCTAGATTGAGATAGCACTAACATTAATTCATGCATGCAACGAAGTTGTTCAATGGAACAATAGAGGTAAGAAAATCTGAGAGAAGAGAGAAGAAAGGAGGAAGAAGAAGATCGTTTTTAATCAGTTATTCTGTTTTTCTAATTACAAGAGGAGAATATATTGGTTCTATTTGTATCACTATTACAAGTCCCATATTTTCTCTTATTTACAAAACAGTCCCTTCTAATTTCTTGTTGGTCCCTTTAACCCTTTTCTCTTCAACAATTACCTTAATGGTTATGCCCAAAGTAAATTGGTTACTTATTGTAGACTGGATGGAGTAGTCTTTACCTGAGCAGAACTAGGATTTCAACTTTATGGGTGTTTAATTTTAAAACGATGAATTTAAGTGCTAACAAAATGGGTTCTAAATTCAATATTTGTACATATTTCATAAACATTTTTGCAAAAATAGCACGAGTTAGCCAGTTTTCGGACTAGTCACTCAAAAATAGCCAGCGTTTGGCAAGTCGCTAAAAAATAGTCACTATTTTGCTGCAACACGGAAAGTTTCAGCATAATATACTGGAGATCGGTGCACATGTGTATGAACTTCCATCATATTATGCTGGAACTCCAACACACAGAAAGTTTTAGTATATTATACTGGAGTATTTCTTTCGGATTTTGAACAGTGTTTTCGTTAAATACTGGCTAAATTTCAATTACTTTTGAAGCTGTAGCATTTTTGAAGGATCACTTGTAAATCTGGCTATTTTTGAATGTCTTGCATTGTTTTTGACACAAATACATTGTTTGAGTAAAAGTTCTTGCGTTCGATCGAATCCGCATACAAAATTCTAACTCCGCCCCTAATCATTTCATAATTTTCACTGATGAACATTGATTGCACAAAGCACGGAAATTCCCCCTTTTTAATACTTTTTTCTCTAAACAATATCCATTTCACACAAGTTTTAGACGTCTTAATTCTTAGAACAACATGCTACCAAATTGGACATTTCGTGAATTATTTCTCAAATCTAAACATAAAAATGCCATTTCCACGTGTATTGGGGAAAATTATATACATAAATATATGGGGACGTGTCATGACACGTGGCATAGACAATAGGTTATAATTGGTCTAAGAATTATAGACTGGCGTGGACAAAAAAGAGGTACGAGATAAAAGGACAAGAACGGAGGTACGAGACAGAAGGTTAAAAAGAGGTACGATATAAGAGGCATAACAACCCTGTACCTATTTGAGTTCAATTACATACGAGCCACGGGAAGAATAATGAACCTGGCTAAAGAAGAAGATTGAAATACAGCATTTCAAGAGTAATAAATGCTGGAACCATTAAGGAATATTTGTATTCAATGTAATGATTATGTAACGTAGCATTTAATGTTATTAAATATTTATAATAGCCTCATTATGACTTAGATGTAACAGATATTCCTAAAGATTCCCAAAGGGACCTATAAAAGAGAAATATGTAATCAGTTGAGACACATGTTACTATTAAAATACACTCTGATTTACTAGCTTACATATTTGAGTACTTCGAAATTCTTTTCTTTATTTAATTTTCGATTATCAGTAACCCGATTCTTCTAATTTCTAGCTTTGACTAAAAAGTCTATTTTTTGGTTAAACAAATTGATTTCGTTACTGAGAATCTGATAATCAACTCTATTTCCCCTTGATTTCCTTGTTCGTATCAACCATGTCAAATAACAATGACAACACCCAAGGACATCCAGAAATTCAAACAATCCAACAACTTCAAGGGTATTCTCCATGAGGCTCTCCACAAGGCTCTCCACGAGGCTCTCCACGACGATCTCGTGAAGGCACTCCTGATGGATCTGATATAGATGGACAGGCTCAATTTGACAATGTTGAAAACATGAATGAGGCATTGCAAAAAATAACTGTCTCTCAAGTCAGTAAATCTCTTCAAGCTTTCATTAGTCAATTACCTGCTGCTCCACCCACACCAACTCCAAACAATAATACTTTGGAGAACCCCTGTTCTGGATTGGTTAATTCAAGCAGCGGTGAAACTCCTAGTGAAACACAAGAAGGAGATCCGAGCAATCCAGTTAATTCTGATTTACAAAATCTCGTACTAACCTTGCAGAAACAGCTTAAAGAGCAAAATGAACGCATAGAGCAAATACACGGAGTACTGCCCGTGATCAAAGGAGTAGACATAGACAAATATTCTCAACAACCATGGAAGTCAAGTGCAGCCCCCTCTCGATTCCCAAGAAATTTAAGATGCCTGATATTCCAAAGTACGATGGTACATCAGATCCACGAGATCACGTTACCGCATTCACCACAGGTGTTAAAGGAAATGATTTGACTAAGCAAGAAATCGAATTGATCTTAGTCAAGAAATTTGGTGAAACACTCACCAAAGGAGCATTAACCTGTTATTCTTTTTTACCTGAAAATTCTATAAATTCATTTGTTGAGCTTGCAGATTTGTTTATCAAAGCGCATTCGGGAGCTCAAAAAGTTGAAAAGAGAATGGAAGAAATCTTCAAAATCAAGCAAGGAGATTCTGAGTTACTTAGAGAGTTCGTGGATAGATTTCAACGAGAAAGAATGACGCTACCGTGGGTACCTGACAATTGGGCAGCCATAGCCTTTGCTAGTAATCTGAACGGGAAGAGTTCAGAAGCCACGAGGTGACTCAAAGAAAGCCTTCGAGAATTCCCAGCAACAACATGGAATGACGTCTATAATAGATACAGTACAAAGATGAGGATTAAAGAAGACATCATTTTACGGCATAAAACTGACGAGAAAACAAGTTCAAGGCATGTAGAAAATGAAAGAAGATCTGGTAAAAATATGTACGAGCCTTATACGGGACCTGCGAGAAAAGACTCAAGGTCAAAGCAAGAAAGGTACGATCACAAACCTAGACACATGGAATCAGGATCCTCATCAAGGTTCGGTAATGATCGAAGTACACATGGACAACGAGATGATGATGGTAGTTTAAAGGCAAGGTTTGGTGGTTGCAATTTTAATGTAAGTACCTCTAAACTCGTGGTTGTTTTAAGAGGCATGGGAGATAAGGTACGGTGGCCGAAAGAGATGAGATCAAAACCAAACAGACGAAGCACTGATCATTGGTGTGAATTCCACAATGATCATGGACATAAAATTGCATATTTTTGCGAAGCGAGGTGGATCATTTGTTAAAGCAAGGATATCTCACTGAGTTATTCAGTGAGAAAGGTGAACAAACATATATGAAAAATAGACAGGAGCGCCCGAAACCACCCTCACCTAAGAGGACTGTCAATGTTATAAGTGGAGGAGAAGATATCAATAGTGTCTTGTATACTGCAGCCAATAAAACATCTAAATTAACAATCACCCCACGGGAAACAGTTACGACATATGCTTGAAGAGGAGAATATTACATTCAACGATGCAGATGCAGAAGGCCTCTTGACTCCACATAACGACGCACTGGTAATATCCTTACTAGTACATGATACTGACGTGAAACATGTTTTGATTGATCCAGGCAGTTCTGTGCATATTATTTTGATACGAGTGTTGCGCGAGATGCAAGCTGAGGACAAATTGGTTCCAAAAGCGCATACCTTGTCTGGATTTGATAACTCTAATGTCATAACCAAAAGAGAAGCGATTCTTACCTCGTTTGCAGAAGGTTTGTCAAAGATACCAAGTTCCAGGTCGTAGATATGGAAATGGCTTACAACATGATCCTTTGAAGGCCATGAATCCATGATATGGATGTCGTACCATCAAATTTACATCAAGTTATTAAATTCACATCACCATGGGGAATTTGTCAAATTATAGGCGATTAACAAACATCTAGGAGTATTAACTCCGTTGCAGATTCAACTGTTCAAAGTGAAGTCAAATAGCAATTACAGGATTCAGTTGAGGAGGGTGTAACGTCAACCTTAACTGAACAAGGAAAAATAGATGTGGATTCGAGGCCTGACGCCATTCAAGAACCAGAGGAAAACGAGAACATCAAAACGTTGATAGAAGAACTAGAAGCTGTAGTTTTATTTATGTACTGGCCCGAACGGAAGGTGTATATAGGAGCTAATCTCAGCCCAGAGGTAAAACGTAACTTAATTGAATTTTTAAAGGCTAACACAGATTATTTTGCTTGGTCCCATTCCGACATGACAGGGATACCACCGGAGGTCATGACTCATAAATTGAATGAAGACCCATTATATCCTCCAGTCAAGCAAAAGAAACGGAAGCAAGGAACTTTCAAGAATCAGGTAATTCAAGAAGAAGTTCAGAAATTGCTCAAATTAGGTTCAATTCGTGAGGTAAAATATCCCAACTGGTTGGCTAACACTGTTGTGGTTCCTAAGAAAAATGGTAAGTGGCGTGTTTTTGTGGATTACACAGATCTTAATAAAGCCTGTCCGAAAGATTCTTTTCCTTAACCGCACATAGATCAATTAATTAATGCGACTGCAGGACATGAACTATTAAGTTTTTTAGATGCATACTCAGGTTATAATCAAATCAAAATGGACCCAGGGGACGAGGAAAAAACTTATTTCATAACAGACATGGGAACTTATTGTTATAAGGTAATGCCCTTTGGTCTTAAAAATGTTGGTGCGACGTATCAGAGGTTAGTTACTCAAATGTTTCAAGAACATTTAGGTAAGACCATGGAGGTGTATATAAATGACATGTTAGTTTAAACTTAGCATTCAAAGGATCATATATCGCATTTATCTGAGGAATTTAAAATTTTGCGAAAATATAAGATGAAATTGAACCTAGAAAAATTTGCATTTGGCGTGGCGTCAGGAAAATTTTTGGGTTTTTTTGTTTCTAACCGTGGTATTGAAGTAAACCCATCCTAGATTAAAGCTATTGAAGAAATTCCTGATGTATTTGCAAATAAAAAAGAAGTTCAAAGACTGACAGAGCGGATCACAGCCTTGGGAAGATTCATTTCAAAGTCATCAGAAAAGTTTTTTAAGTTTTTCTCAGCCCTTAAAAAGCAAGATCATTTTGAATGGAATGCGGAATGTCAGCAAGCACTTAGGAATTTGAACACATATTTGTCAAATCCACCCTTGTTAGCAAAACCAAAGGATGGCAAAAGGCTTTTCATTTACCTTTCTGTTTTAGAGTTATGGTAAGTGTTGTTTTGGTTCGAGAAGAACAAGGTAAACAATCTCCTATCTATTATGTTAGTAAATCTTTGTTAGATGCAGAGACACAATATCCACAATTAGAAAAATTAGCACTCGCTTTAATCATGGCATCTAGAAAATTGAGGCCATAATTTTCGTGTCAGCCTATTGCTGTAGTAACTGCATATCCCTTACGTAATATACTACATAAACATAAATTATCAGGAAGGTTAGCTAAATGGGCTATAGAACTAAGTGAGTATGAAATCACGTATCTACCTAGAATAGTAATAAAATCCCAAGTACTGGCGGATTTCGTGGCTGATTTTAGTCAAGGGATGCAATTAGAAGCTGAAAAAGAAGTTCAAGTACTTAATGGAGCAATTCGAGGAATATGGACCTTATTCATTGATGGATCGTCTAACATTAAAGGTGCAGGGTTAGGAATTGTTTTAGTACCACCTACAGGTGAAACTATTAGGCAGGCTATTAAATGTCACTTCGTAACTAATAATAAAGCAGAGTATGAAGCTGTGATTGCAGGTCTAGAATTGGCATAAGAACTTGGGATAAGTCAGGCGGTGATCAAAAGTGATTCTCAGCTTGAGGTTAATCAAATGCTGGGGACTTACACAGCTAGGGAAGCAAGGATGCAACAATACTTGGAAAAGGTAAGGGAACTGATAAAGCAGTTCCAGACTTGGAAGGTCATCCAGATACCAAGGGATGATAATGTTGAAGCTGACGCCTTAGCAAACCTTGCATCTGCAGCTGATATAACAAACAATGCCAACTCCTCGATTATACATTTATTTCACTCGGTTCTCGAACCTGATAAGAACGAGGTAAATTTTAATAATCTAACTTGGGATTGGAGAAATGAAATCGTTGCTTTTTTACAGTATGGTATCGTGCCTGATAACAAGAAAAAAGCATATGCTCTTCGGAAAAAGGCCGCTCATTACTGTTTAAAGCAGGGTAACCTTTATCGAAAAATCTCTGGTGGCCCTTTAGCAAGATGCCTCAGACCTTCTAAAATGGAATATGTAATGAGGGAAATACATGAAGGGCATTGTGGAAACCACACAGGAGGAAGATCACTAGTAAGAACTTTGATCAAGCAGGATATTACTGGCCCAAAATGGAAGAGGAAGCAGAAAGTTTCGTAGCTAAATGTGATAAAGGCCAGAGATACAGTAATAATATGCACCGACATGCCGAATTATTACATCCGGTTATTGCACCACAGCCATTTATGAAATGGGGGATGGACATAGTGGGTCCATTGCCTCAAGCTAAAGGACAGGTAAAATTTATACTCGTACTTACTGATTATTTTACTAAATGGGTAGAGGCAAAAGCATTTAAACAGGTACGAGAAAAGGAAGTCAAAGACTTCATTTGGCGTAATATCATCTACCGATTTGGTGTACCAAAAGAAATTGTATGTGACAATGATCCTTAATTTATCGGTGCTCAGGTCACGGAATTTTTTCAAAGTTGGCAAATAAAAAGGATAACATCAACACCTTACCATCCAGTAGGGAATGGACAAGCGGAATCAACAAACAAAGTTATCATGTGACGACCCAAAGGGTCATCACCGTATTTCTCCCTTTTTCCATGCTTCCGAGGCCTTGGAAACCTAGCTGATGGTTATCTCGATTTACGTGCACAGTACGGGCACGAAGCCGGAAAGTTTTTATGTTAAAATATGTGAATTCTGTGAAAAATTTAAAGAATTATGATATTAATATTGATATAGTATACTTTGGTCAATATTTTGGGTAAACAGACCCGGACCAGTGATGTGACGGTCCCGGGAGGTCCGTAGAAAAATATGGGACTTGGGCATGTGCCCGAAGTCAAAATTCGAGGTCCAGAACCTCGATAGAAGAATTTTTCTGTTAAATTATTTTCTTAAATTATCAAGGAAAAAATGGAAACGAAAATGAGTTAGAAAATATAGGTATCAGCTCGTATTTTGGTTCTGACGCCCGGTACAAGTCTTAAATATGTGTTAAGCATTATCTGTAAAATTTGGTCAAAATCGGACGTCGTTTGACGTGTTTTGGACTATGAGTTCCAAGTTTGAAAGTTTAAGAACTTTGAAATGAAAATCATGAGTTTTGAGGCTCGATTCTATGTAAATGATGTTATTTTGGCGATTTGATCGCGCGAGTAAGTCCGTAGGATATTTTTGAGATTGTGTGCATATTTGATTTGGATCCCTGAGGGCTCGGATGAGTTTTGGATAGGTGTCAGATTGCATTTCTCAAAGTTGAAAACCTGTTGTGCTTCAATTCTGCAGGCTTCGCAATTGCAAAGCCAGCACTCGCAAAATGCGAGCTCGTAATTGCGAGCTTTCTATCGCAAATGTGATCTTTCATCTGGGTAGCATCTTTCGCAAATGCGAAGAAGTATCGCAAATGCGATACCAGCCCTCAAACCCCAGTCTTTGCAAATGCGAACAACTGTCCACAAATGCGGATGGGGACTTTCGCAAATGCGAACAATAGTTCGCAAATGCGAGTTTTCCAGTGTCCTTCAGAGTTTGCAAATGCGAACTCGACTTCGCAATTCCCACATTTGGTCGGGGTTCGCAATTGCGAACCCCTGTTCGCAAATGTGACATCAGAGACCTGCATATTCATACTTAGACGATTTTGAAGCTTCATTTTTTCATATTTTCAAAACCCAAACACCCATTGGCGATTTTTCACGATCTCCCTCTTCTCCAAATCATTTGTAAGTCAACTTTTACTTAAATTCTTCAATCTTTAACATCATTTATCATGTTTTCATCTTAAAATCATGGGTTTTCATGGGTAAAAATGGGAATTTTGGGTAGAACCTAGGTTTTGTTAAAATTGGGGATTTGGACCTCAATTTGAGGTCCAATTTAAAACAAATAATAGATATGAACTAGTGGGGTAATGAGTGACCGGCTTTTGGTTCGAACTTCGGGTTTTGACCACGTGGGCCTGGGGGCTTTTTGGGATTTTTTGAGTAAAACTTTAGGAAATTCGTTTTAATGCATTAAAGTTGATTCAATTAGCATTTGTTGATTCATTCAAGTAATTTATGACTAGATTCGAGCGGTTTTGTGGTGAATTCGAGGGGTAAAGCTATTCTAGAGGCTTGAGTAGACTTTTGGAGCATTTGAGGTAAGTGTTTGATCTAACTTTGGCTTGAGGGAATATGATTAGAGTATTACAAATTGCTATTTGCTAAATGATCGAGTGCGGTGTATAGGCGTGGTGACGAGTGTCTATACACCGGAGTCTAGCATGACCGTAGGTCTTTGTTTGTACTTGTTTTGAGATAATTTGGAACTCTTCTAAGCTAAATTATGATTTCTACAAATGTGAAGAGTTTGAGAATAAGTTGTGAAATAGTAATATTTTTAGAGCATTGGCTCAAATGATAAATGCTATTGAGTAGGAGATGAAAGTATTGAAAGGAGTTGTGATTAAATCCCTTGCCAGGATGGTTTTAATATGTTGAGTATTACCCTGGCCGGATTGTGAAAGTTATTTTTACTGTCCCCTTACCAGGACTTAGTTGTTATTTGTGTTATTCCCTTGCTGGGATAGTTTTTACTATTTATTTATTCCTCTTGCTCGTTTGGTTGTGGCTGTTGTTTGGGTGAGGAGGAGTGATATTGCACGAAGGGTCATTCTGTGCTATTTCTGATTATATTTGCACGAAGGGTCATTCCGTGCTATGTTTTGACTACTTATGCACGAAGGTACATTCCGTGCTCTGATTTGATTATATTTGCACGAAGGGTCATTCCGTGCCATGAAATGAGAGTCATGTAAGGGAAAGCACGAAGGGTGATGCCGTGCATTTTATTCATTTGCTTTGGATGAGAACGAGAGTAAAAGCACGAAGGGTGATGCCGTGTAACTATTGAATTCTTATTCTTTGATAATTATTGTTGTGCCCTGTTTCTTAATTACGCTGATGAATTTTATAATCAAATTGTACTCCCCCACAGCATATTTCCCTCCCTTTTAACTGTTAGTTTCGGTATTTCTTTTCCTTTTATTGTATATGTGTATATAGGATTGTACAGGTTGATTTTGGTAGTCCGGTCTAGCCTCGTCACTACTTTGCTGGGGTTAGGCCAGGCACTTACCAGCACATGGGGTCGGTTGTGCTGATGCTACACTCTGTGCATTTCTTTGTGCATAGATCCGGGAGCAGCTTTTGGGCAACAATAGTAGGATTTCTTTATGGGAGCTATCTTCAGTCTAGGGACTCTCGAGGTAGCCTAGCTGACGTTCGCAGGCTGAAGTCCCTTTTCCTCTATTTCAGTTTGTTTTCATTGTACCGAAACAAACATATGTATTTTTCTTTCATTCAGACTTGTTTGTAGTATTCTACAGTAGTCCGTGAACTAGTGAAACTAGATTTTGGGTAGTGATGTGTTTCAAACTTCCGCACTTTTATATCATTTTGTTAAACTTAAAGTCTTCTGCACCTATTTAATTGTTGTTAGAATATTATATTTTTGAGGTTGGATAGAGAGCGTTTAATGCTTGGATGGCCTAGATCTGTTAGTAGGCACCATCACGACCCTCGATGGTGGGAAAAATCCGGTTCGTGACAAGTTGGTATCAGAGCTCTAGGTTGGATGGGTCTCGCTACTCACGGACAAACTTAGTAGAGTCTAACGGATCGGTATGGAGACGTCTGTATTTATCCAAGAGGCTACAGAGTTAGGAAACGTTTCACTTTTGTTCTTTCTTGTCGTGCGAATCTGTTTCTCAAATACTAATTGTCCTTCTACTCTGTTCTTTCATAGATGGAGAGAACACGTGCGTCTTCTTCTTTCGCGCAGCAGCCCGAGCCCCCAGCAGCAGCTCCCGTGAGGGGCAGAGGCCGAGGCCGTGTTAGGGGCAGAGCTCAGCCCCAGGCAGCAGTTCCAGAGGTGGAGCCTCATATTGATTATGATGAGGAGGTTCCAGCCCCAGCAGCTCCAGTGGGCCCAACTCAGGTCCCAGGAGGGGTTATGTTCACCCCGGATCTTCAAGATACTCTAGTCCGACTGGCAAGCTTTATGGACAGTGTCACTAGAGCGGGTTTGCTGCCAGTACCACCAGCCACTTCTCAGGCTGGAGGAGGGGTTCAGACTCCTGCTAGGCGTACCCCGGAGCAGGTAGCTCCCCGGGCTTAGGTTCCAGTGGTTCAGCCTGCAGTGGCAGCTCAGACAGGTATTACAGTTCAGGCCGGTGATGGAGCGGCCATGTCTTCGGATGCTTTGTGGAGACTTGATCGGTTCTCCAAGCTTTTCACTACCACTTTCAGCGGTGCTTCATCGAAGGATCCCCGAGATTTTCTATTCAGTTGTCATGAGATTCTCAGGACTATGGGTATAATGGAGACCAACGGGGTCGATTTTTGCACCTTCAGGCTTGCAGGATCCGCCAAGACTTGGTGGAGAGATTATTGCCTATCTAGACCAGCAGGGTCTCCAGCTTTGACATGGGATCAGTTCGCGGAGTTATTCTTGGAGAATTTTCTCCCTGTCACTCAGCGGGAGGTACTTCGTAGGCAGTTTGAGCGCCTCCAGTAGGGCTCCATGACAGTTACACAGTATGAGACTAGATTTGTTTATTTGGCATGCCATGTAGTTGCGATACTCCCTACAGAGCGAGAGAGGGCCCGGAGATTTATTGATGGATTGATTCAGCTGATCCGTCTTCAGATGGCCATGGGAGTTGGTAGTGATATTTCCTTTCAGGAGGCGGCCAATTCGGCCCGCAGAGTTGAGATGGCCCTCACACGGGGAGGTGGTCAGATATCGGACAAGAGGCCTTGTCATTCTGGTAGATTCAGTGGTACCTCATCTGGAGGTAGGGATTCCTATGGTAGGGTTCAGGCACCGAGGCCCTTTCAGTCTGTGCTTCAGGTTTCTCATGGTGCTCCAGGCAGCGGAGGTTCTCAGCAGTATTATTCAGATCAGCAGCTTATCAGTGCACCCCCACTTCAGAGCTTCAGGGGAGGAAATTCAGGTCGACAGAGCCAGTAGTCGCAGCAGCCGAGATCTTGTTATGGTTGTGGTGACCCCGGTCATATTGTCAGGTTTTGCCCTCGAGCATCGGGCAGCTCTCAGCAGCAGGGTCCTCACCCCGTGATTCAGGCAGCAGGTGATCCACAGCCCGCCCAGCCAG
>MU762376.1:57695-79489 GCA_026770625.1 Nicotiana glauca | reverse complement strand
TGGTGTGTTTCAGAGGATTGAGCTTCCCGAGTGGAAGTGGGAGAGGATTACCATGGGCTTCGTTACTGGTCTTCCGGTGACCCGGAAGAAATTTGATGCTATTTGGGTCATTGTTGATAGGCTGACCAAGTCAGCACATTTCATTCTTGTTGCCACCACCTATTCATCGGGGAGATTAGTTGGGATCTACATCCGAGAGATTGTTCGCCTTCATGGGATGCCGACAACTATCATTTCAGACCAAGGTACGCAGTTTACCTTGCGCTTTTGGAGAGCAGTTCAGCAGGAGTTAGGCACCCAGGTTTAGTTGAGTACATCATTCCATCCTCAGACAGACGGTCAGTCCTAGAGGACTATTCAGATATTGGAGGATATGCTCCGAGCCCGTGTTATTAATTTTGGAGGCTCTTGGGACTAGTTTCTACCTTTAGCAGAGTTTGCCTACAACAACAGCTACCAGTCCAGCATTCAGATGGCTCCTTATTAGGCATTGTATGGTAGGCGATGTCGGTGTCCAGTTGGATGGTTTGAGCTGGGAGAGGCTTGGTTATTGGGTACAGATTTAGTCCAGGAGGCCTTGGATAAGGTCAAGATCATTCAGGATAGGCTTCGTTCGGCTCAGTCGCGGTAAAAGAGTTATGTGGTTCGCAAGGTTCGAGACGTGGATTTCATGGTTGGTGAGCGAGTGTTGCTCCGTGTATCGCCTATGAAGGGCGTGATGAGATTTGGGAAGAAGGGCAAGCTTAGCCCTAGGTACATGGGTCCATTTGAGATACTTGATCGAGTGGGAGAGGTGGCTTATAGACTTGCCTTACCACCTAGCTTGTCAACCGTGCATCCAGTGTTTCATGTGTCTATGCTTCGGAGGTATCATGGAGATCCTACCCACGTGTTAGATTTCAACACTCTCCAATTGGACAAGGATCTGTCCTACGAGGAGGAGATGGTAGCTATTCTAGACCGGCAGGTTCGATAGTTGAGGTCGAAGAATTTTCCTTCAGTGCGTGTTCAGTGGGGAGGTCAGCCTCCTGAGGCATCGACCTGGGAGTCCGAGTCTGATATGCGGACCCGTTACCCTCATCTATTTCCTGACTCAGGTACTTCTTTCTTTTGTCCGTTCGAGGACGAACGGTTGTTTTAGAGGTGGAGAATGTGAGGACCCAAAAGGTCATCACCATATTTCTCCCTTTCTCCATGCTTCCGAGGCCTTGGAAACCTCGCTGATGGTTACCTCCATTTGCGTGCGCAGTCCGGGCGCGAAGCCGAAAAGTTTTTATGTTAAAATATGTGAATTATGTGAAAAATTTGAATAATTATGATATTAATATTGATATAGTTGACTTTGGTCAACATTTTGGGTAAATGGACCCAGACCGGTGATGTGACGGTCCCGGGAGGTCCGTAGAAAAATATGGGACTTGGGCATATGTCGGGAGTCGAAATCCGAGGTCTAGAACCCCGGTAAAAGAATTTTTCTGTTAAATTGTTTTCTCAAATTATCAAGGAAAAAATGGAAACGAAAATGAGTTAGAAAATATAGGTATCGGGCTCGTATTTTGGTTCCGATGCCCGGTACAAGTCTTAAATATGTGTTAAGCACTATCTGTAAATTTTGGTCGAAATCAGACGTCGTTTGACGTGTTTCGAACTATGAGTTCCAAGTTTGAAAGTTTAAGAACTTTGAAATGAAAATCATGAGTTTTGAGGCTCGATTCTATGTAAATGATGTTATTTTGGCGATTTGATTGCGCGAGTAAGTCCGTAGGATGTTTTTGAGGTTGTGTGCATATTTGGTTTGGAGACCCGAGGGCTCGGATGAGTTTTGGATAGGTGTCGGATTGCATTTCTCATAGTTGAAAACCTGTTGTGCTTCAGTTCTACAGGCTTCACAATTGCGAAGCCAGCACTCGCAAAATGCAAGCTCGCAATTGCGAGCTTTCTATCTCAAATGTGATCTTTCATCTGGGTAGCATCTTTCGCAAATGCGAAGAAAAGTATCGCAAATGCGATACCAGCCCTCAAACCCCAGTCTTTGCAAATGCGAACAACTGTCCGCAAATGCGGATGGGGACTTTCGCAAATGCGAACAATAGTTCGCAAATGCGAGTTTCCCAGTGTCCTTCAGAGTTTGCAAATGCAAACTCGGCTTCGTAATTCCCACATTTGGTCGGGGTTCGCAATTGCGAACCCCTGTTCGCAAATGTGACATCAGAGACCTGCATATTCATACTTAGACGATTTTGAAGCTTCATTTCTTCATATTTTCAAAACCCAAACACCCATTGGCGATTTTTCACGATCTCCCTCTTCTCCAAATCATTTGTAAGTCAACTTTTACTTAAATTCTTCAATCTTTAACATCATTTATCATGTTTTCATCTTAAAATCAAGGTTTTTCATGGGTTAAAATGGGGATTTTGGGTAGAACCTAGGTTTTGTTAAAATTGGGGATTTGGACCTCAATTTGACGTCCGATTTCAAAACAAATCATAGATATGAACTCGTGGGGGAATGGGTAACCGGGTTTTGGTTTGAACTTCGGGTTTTGACCACGTGGGCCCGGGAGCATTTTGGGAATTTTTGAGTAAAACTTTAGGAAATTCATTTTTATGCATTCAAGTTGATTCAATTAGCATTTGTTGATACATTCAAGTAATTTGTGACTAGATTCGAGCGGTTTTGTGGTGAATTCGAGGGGTAAAGCTATTCTAGAGGCTTGAGTGGACTTTTGGAGCATTTGAGGTAAGTGTTTGATCTAACTTTGGCTTGAGGGAATAGGATTAGAGTATTACAAATTGCTATTTGCTAAATGATCGAGTGCGGTGTATAGGCGTGGTGACGAGTGTCTATACACCGGAGTCTAGCATGACCGTGGGTCTTTGTTTGTACTTGTTTTGAGATAATTTGGAACTCTTCTAAGCTAAATTATGATTTCTATAAATGTGAAGAATTTGAGAATGTGTTGTGAAATAGTAATATTTTTAGAGCGTTGTCTCAAATGACAAATGCTATTGAGTAGGAGATGAAAGTATTTAAAGGAGTTGTGACTAAATTCCTTGCTGGGATGGTTTGAATATACTGAGTATTACCCTTGTCGGGTTGTAAAAGTTATTGTTATTGTTCCCTTACCGGGACTTAGTTGTTATCTGTGTTATTCCCTTGCTGGGATAGTTCTTACTATTTGTTTGTTCCTCTTGCCCGTTTGGTTGTGACTGTTGTTTGGGTGAGGAGGAGCGATATTGCACGAAGGGTCATTCCGTGCTATTTCTGATTATATTTGCACGAAGGGTCATTCCGTGCTATGTTTTGACTACTTATGCACGAAGGTACATTCCGTGCTCTGATTTGATTATATTCACACGAAGGGTCATTCCGTGCCATGAAATGAGAGTCATGTGTGGGAAAGCATGAAGGGTGATGCCGTGCATTTTATTCATTTGCTTTGGGTGAGAACGAGAGTAAAAGCACGAAGGGTGATGCCGTGCAACTATTGAATTCTTATTCTTTGATAATTTTTGTTGTGCCCTGTTTCTTAATTACGCTGATGAATTTTATACTCAAATTGTACTCCCCCATAGCATGTTTCCCTCCCTTTTTAACTGTTAGTTTCGGTATTTATTTTCCTTTTATTGTATATGTGTATATAGGATTGTACATGTTGATTTTGGTAGTACTCCGGTCTAGCCTCGTCACTACTTCGCCGGGGTTAGGCCAGGCACTTACCAGCACATGGGGTCGGTTGTGCTGATGCTACACTTTGTGCATTTCTTTGTGCATAGATCCAGGAGCAGCTTTTGGGCAGCAGCAGTAGGATTTCTATCTGGGAGCTATTTTCAGTCCAGGGACTCTCGAGGTAGCCTAGCTGACGTTCGCAGGCTGAAGTCCCTTTTCCTCTATTTTAGTTTGTTTTCATTGTACTGAAACAGGCATATGTATTTTTCTTTCATTCAGACTTGTTTGTAGTATTCTATAGTAGTCCGTGAGCTAGTGAAACTGGATTTTGGGTAGTGATGTGTTTCAAACTTCCGCACTTTTATATCATTTTGTTAAACTTAAAGTCTTCCGCACCTATTTAATTGTTGTTAGAATATTATATTGTTGAGGTTGGGTAGAGAGTGTTTAATGCTTGGCTGACCTAGCTCCGTTAGTAGGTGCCATCACGACGCCCGATGGTGGGAAAAATCCGGGTCGTGACATATCATTAATAATTGAAAGAAGCGATTGGAGGAATCAAAGGGTAATTGGCCTGAAGTGTTACCTGGAGTTTTGTGGGCATATCGTACAACAACGAAAACAAGTACAGGTGAGACACCTTTTTCTTTTGTTTATGGGGCTGAGGCATTAATCCAGCTGAGATAGGAGAGACAAGCATGAGATTCTCACAAGCAACGCAAGAGTCCAATGATGAAGAGATGCGGGTCAATATAGATTTGTTGGAAGGCAGGAGAGAAGCTGCGTTAATAAGAATGGTCGCACAAAAGCAATTGATCGAACGTTATTACAACAGGAAAGCACGTTTGCGATACTTTAGAATTGGGTACTTCGTGCTTAAAAAGGTTTTTCAATCTACAAAGGCATCCAACGCGGGTAAACTAAGTCCAACTTGGGAAGGACCCTATAGAATTCATGATATTGCAGGAAAAAGAGCATATGAGTTGGAGACAATGGACGGGAAGATACTTCCTTCGCATTGGAATGATGTTCATTTAAAGAGATATTACTTCTAAGGGGAAACACATGGTCAGTATCATTATGTTAGATTTTATTTTTTGAATTATTAAAAATTTGACTAACGATTTTAGATGATAGGCAAAGCGCTTACCCGTACTAAATGATGAGTCACGACCTGTAAGGCAAAAACGGAATACACTAAAATTCCTGGCCTAAGATTACAATTATTATGATAGAAACATATACGGGTAAAGCAGTCTTCATCTATAATCATACCCCCAAGTCCCGTATGTATTTCCTTTTCAGGAAAGGGATCAGGTGAAGGAAACTATCAAGTGCTCGAGGCTTCATACTTCAACACTCAAACACTTGGGGGCCTACATAATATATACAGTCAAGTGTACGTAAAAAGCAAACAAGATTGAGGAAAAATCAAGCCTAAGAAGAATTAAATACGGAGTGGAAGTTAACAAGTCAAGGCATTCATCAGAGTGTTCTTTCCCATGAGAAAAATGGAGTCACCTCTCAAACCCTTCCTAATATTTTGGAGCTAAAGGGAATTCACTGTACTTCATAAACAGTTAGGGTAATGACTATATACTAAAACGGGTTATAAGGAAACACCCTGTATCTATTGTTCTCTTTTTGTAAATCTGTTACAAGAAAAACATTTACGAGAAAGTTATAGATGTAATTCAAATACATGTAAAGAATGATTCATGACTTGTCAAAGTTCAGAAATAGAAACTTGTTCAAGTTACTTCATATAAACATGTGTGTTCCTATTTTTTGTATTGTATAAAAACACCATTATGAAGTTGAGATGTCTTCTTCATCAAGTGTCAAAATATAAAAGAGCCCTCTTTAATGAAACTCATGTCATTTAATCATGTGGATAACGAAAGCATTTTCAGAAAATAAAACTGCAATCTATTTTTTAAGTCCTTAAAAATAAAAGCATGAATAGAACAGATGGAGGTTTAAAGACGAACTTCTTAATATTTTAAAACTAAAGACCAAGTATAAAACTTGGTCATCGAAATTGTTCATACAAAAAGTGCCCCTTAAACAAAGCTTGGGGACTTAAATTCTTAAACTTCTAGCCAGGAGTTTAATTACAAAAAGTGCATCTCCTTTTGAGTCAACAAAGCTTTTAGATTTCTATTCTCTTCAGTAATCTTGGACAACTGCTCCAAAAAGGAAGATTCAAGAAGCTCTTTTTCCTTCTTAGACTGATCTGAAGCAGCCTTAATCATTGCCAATTCAGAGGTTAGAGTTTGAACCTGTTTCTCCAGGGAACTTTTTCTTTTCTCTAAATTTTCCATATCAATCTATGAGCTTTCGAACTGGCCCTTCCAATTGTCGGCCTCCAATTGAGAGTCTTAGGTAGCCTCTTCTGCGTCATGAGCAGCCTTCTCTAGGTCACGAGCCAGTTTCTCTAAAAGAGAGACTCGATTCATAAGTTCAGTACCAATGAGGTTGGCCTGCTCAAACGAATAAAAAAGAGAAGAGATAAGGTTAGTGCTCCCAAAGCAAAAAGTCTTGATAAAATAATAAACTAAAGAGTACCTTCAAACTTTCATGCACAATGTCATTCAAGAGAGTCATATTACTATGACTCTCAAGTTTAGCTTTCTCAATAGGGCCGATTAGAGGTTCGAGCCATGTGTCAGCTTGCCCAGACTTCCTTAAAAGGCTGCAGTTAGCAGTAACTTCAATAGTCACGCTCCTCGTAGCGAAACTTCTACTTGAGGAACCCACTTCTATGTGATGAACTATGGGAGGAGCGATTATTGAAGGAGGGGAAGTAGAGGATGGTATGGAAGTAATAGATGAGGGAGGCAAAGAAACAATCACAGGAACAGTAGAGGTAGAGGAAGACAGAGGAAGCTCATTTAGAACTGGTCTTAAAAGGCCACTACTGAAACCACCTATAAAAAGCTGGTTTATGGAATCAAGAGTGCCAGACGGAGGAGAGACATCATTATCAGGAATGATCACCTGAGTAACAAAAGGCTCGGAAAGAGGAAAGTTAGGGGAGACTTCATCCTCATCTTCAAAGACAATACGTCTCCTGGCTCGTGGTCTCGTTATCAGAGAACCCTCGCCCTCTCCTTTAGAATCATCTTCTATGACCGACTTTCTTTTCTCAGATCTCGGAGCTATATCTTGATCCGCAAATCCCAGGAATATATCTTGGTTACGAGATGCCAAAACAGCCTCGGGAATAACTCCTCAAATTGAAAAACCTAAGAAAAAGAAGGTTAAAAGCCAGGACAACGAGGATAATTAAATATAGGTAAGGTAAAAGACAAGAATTCTTACCATGAGTTTTTGGTTTCAAACCATAACGATTGGAAAGGGTTCTCCACGTTGTACCTTCTATTGGTGCAACCTTCAATAACTCTTCTACCCAACCACGGATATTGGATATAGATTCTACAATACCCATGGTTGCTGAGAAGAAAAAGAAGCAAGATAATGAAAAATAAGTGAGGTTGAAAATAAAAAAAAGGCATGGGCATATTTAACACTTACGTGCAAAATTACACTTCTCCGGGAAGCGGATGTTCCTTTCGCCGACCAAACCTATAGTGGGAGCAGCAACATACCGAGCATACTAGCCACAGTCTTTATCGTCTTCAAGACTCACCAAGACCCTTTTACTCCTAGCTGCTAAACTAAACACGCCGTTTCGGAAAAACCTAGGAGAATAAAGGTGAATTAAGTGGGGGAAAGTAAATTCAACAACTGCCCTATTAGCAAGATGCCTCAAGCAGGCAACAACTTGCCACACCATTGGTCCAATTTGGCCCAAGCAAACGTCAAAACAATGACAAAATTCTAGAATGACCGGGTCAATGGCCGGTTTAAACCCTAGAGTAAAGGGGTAGGTGTAAACAAAGGAATAACCTATTAAGTAAGAGGTGATTCTTTGATTTGGATTGGGGATGATAATAGGAAAATCTTCGGCCTAATGACATTCCTTTCGAACTACAGGTGCTAAAACACTTGTGATTTGAGTGGGATAGGGATCAGTACGATCTAACGAAGCAACTTGAGTTTTTAGAGACTCTCTATCATGATAAAAAGAAAATTCAGTGGGGATTATTTCTTCTACCAATGGTTCACGTAGTGGCTCAGAAGAGTCGCTATTTCAAGAGGAGCTCCTCTGAGAATCCGAACCCTTGGTCTTTGAAGAGGGACCAGAACTAGAAGGAGGAGTTGAAGTGCTACCACGAACAGAACCTAGGTTGCATAATCTACCTCCCCTTCTATGCCTTATCGGAGCATTAGGGAAGCTATCCAGAATGGGAGTTTTTCTGGGGTTAGAACTCGATGAAGCCATGGATGCAAAGGTTGAAGCAAAGCAAGAAATAATAGAGAAAATTCGAAGGACAAAAGTGTTCAATACGCTTTATGAAGAACAAGACAAGGAGGGGGGCTATATTTATACTATTGGGAAAAAACATGATAATGAAGGAACCATAATGATGATAACTTATACTTCGTGAAAAGTGAAGCCAAAAAGAAAGCCTTAAAAAGTGCTGCAAAACAGTGTAACCAATGAGGAAGCGACACGTGTCTAGTACATTAAAAAGAAGTGACAGTTGAAACGTCAACTTTGTCAGAGTATTAATGGTGACAAAAATTCTCCTTTAATGATTTCCACTTCCCAAATATTCAAACTGATGAATAAATGGAAAGTGGGGGGGACTATCTATATTGGGAAAAATTGTATACATAAATGAATGGGGACGTGTCATGACACGTGGCATAGACAATAGGTTATAATTGGTCTAACAATTATAGACTGGCGCGAACAAAAAAGAGGTACGAGACAAAAGGACAAGAAGGGAGGTACGAGACAGAAGGTTAAAAAGATGTACGAGATAAGAGGCTCAACAACCCCGTACCTATTTGAGTTCAATTACATACGAGCCACGGGAAGAATAATGAACCTGGCTAAAGAAGAAGATAGAAATATAGCATTCCAAGAGTAATAAATGTTGGAACCGTTAATAAATATTTGTATTCAATGTAATGATTATGTAACGTAGTATCTAATGTTATTAAATATTCATAATAGCCTCATTATGACTTAGATGTAACGAACATTCCTAAAGATTCCCAAAGGGACCTATAAAAGGAGAAATATGTAATCAGTTGAGACACATGTTACTATTAAGATACACTCTGGTTTACTAGCTTACATATTTGAGTACTTCGAAATTCTTTTCTTTATTTAATTTTTGATTATCAGTAACCCGATTCTTATAATTTCTAGCTTTGACTAAAAAGTCTATTTTTTGGTTAAACACCTCGTTCATAAGATAGCCAAGTCAGACTACACAAACAAATTCGTGAAAATATCAAAGACGTTCAAGAGATTTTTTAAAACATAAATATATTAAAGATCCATAATATAAATATAATAACATTAAAGATCCATAACATCCTTAACCATAAGAAACCATTACTAACTTCCTTATTCTACTTTCAACACCCCAACAATCACATAGCAAAAACTATAAAAATATAGCCACTACACTAGCAATAATAAATCCTAATTATAGGTTATTTTAAATTTCTTATCGTTGTTAGGTTTATGATACGTAATAATCTTCTTGTTCTTGACACGTCTCATACTTAATGGTAACACCACGAGCCTTATTAATAACAGTATAAGAAGATTTATAACTAGCTTCCTCTTTAACAACCTTGTTAAATGAACTGCCACCATAGTAATTATAACTAGAACTTGAGCTCTTTTGCATTTCCAGAGGAACATACTTCTTCCTCGCTGGAAGTTCTATCGTAATATCTTTACTTTCTCCAGCCATTTGAACAAAGAAGAGAAGATATAATAATAAGGGGAATAGTGTTTTCTTGATACTTGGTTTTGGTGATTTATGCTGGTTTGACAGTTCTTTAAATAGGGAAGAGGTAAAACTAAAGGGAGAAGTACGTAGAGGAAAAGAGGGATTCTTACCGTTGATTTCTACGCTGTGAATCTGAAAAGTTGTTTTTTATGTGCATTTACTAGTAACTTGGAGTTGTATTTATTAGAATGGGGGAAAAACCGAAAAAAATGTACTATATTAAGTTACTTATTACACTCTGTTTGCTAAGTACTCCCTCTATCCACTTTTACTTATCCCCAATCGGCTTTGTACGCCCCTTAAAAAATAATAAATAAAGTATATATATATTGCCATAGTAAATATATATATTACCATAGTACCCATAATAATGATAGTATTTTGAGAAGTCTAGGAAATTGATTTGTAAATGTCACCATCCGGATTATCCACCCTTGGGAGTCGTGATGACACCTACTCATGAAAGCTAGGCAAGCCGAGCATTATAGTTTCACTAACTCTTTTATTTAGCCCCTTTTAACAGTTTAAATCAACAAGCGATCAACAATGAAATGTTAACGATAATTAAAGACATCCGGAAGACAAAATCTGATAACTTAGCCAAAAACAAGTACGACAATACTAAGTACATCTCTACACGGAACCGGTGTCATAATATCACGGACCATCTATGAATACTACATACAATTGTTTGGAAAGAAAGATACAATCTGTATCTAAAGTAAGTGAAAACAAAATATAAAGATAGAAGAGAACGTCGGGGCCTGCGGGCGCCTGCAGGACTATCTCGGAATCTCTGATCGGACTGAAGGAAGACACCCAACGGTATGGTCCACAAGCTGCCGCTCCGGGATCTGCACACAGTGCAGAGTGTAGTATTAGCACAACCGACCGCATATGCTGGTAAGTGTCTGACCTAATCCAAACGAAGTAGTGACGAGGCTAGGACCAGACTACCAAATAAACTTGTGCATTTATATAATATACATCAGAAAATAAAACCGAAATAAACAAGTAAAAATGGGAAGGGGACATGCTGAGGGGGAATATCATTTATCAATAGTAATTCAAGAGAAAAGAATAATGACAATTTATAATTCACGGCAAAAGAATAAGGAACTCGTAACTAATCAATAGGAACTTTTTATTATCTAATGCTGTTGCGCTCAATCCGATCCAAATCATAATAACACTGTTGTAGCGTGCAACCCGATCCATATCATTTATCACTATTGCAACGTGCAACCTGATCAAAATATAATATTTTTACAGCATGCAACCCGATCCAATATAATATTGGTGCGACGTGCAATCCGATCCAAACATAATATTGTTGTGGCGTGCAACGCGATCCAAACATAATATTGCTGCGGCGTGCAACCCGATCCACATATACAGTTCAACACTAAATCACAAAGAGAGTCCCGGCAAGGGATCAATAAGGAAACAACACTATCACGGCAAAGGAATCGGCAGTATAAGTAAATACGTTGCGGCAAGGGAAAACCAGCTATAACCTAACTTGTTCCAACATCTAACTTCCTTAACTAGCACCAATACTCAATCATAAGTAATTTCAACGAGAATAATCATAATCCTTGCTCAACACAAAGAATCAACAACTTAGGCATTCGTAGTATTTATGAAGAACTCAACAATTGCACTTTAAGACTTACAGTCATGCTTGACACCAACGTATAGATACTCGTCACCATGCCTATACGTCGTACTCAACAAGTAACACGTAGCAAATAGGACACAACTCCTAATCCCTCAAGCTAAGGTTAGACGAAACATTTACCTCGATATCACGAACACAATTCAAGGCTCAACTATCGCTTTACCTCTTGAGTCCACCACCAACTCGCTCGTATCTAGCCATAAGTTACTTAATAACATCAATAAATGTTAAATGAATTAATTCTAATGCATGAAAAAAAGTTTTCTAAAGTTTTTCCCAAAAAATCAAAAAATCGACCCCTAGCCCTCTTGGTCCGAACCCGAAATTCGGACCAAAACCCGATTACCCATTCACCCATGAGCCTAGATATATAATTGGTTTTGGAATCCGACCTCAATTTGAGGTCTAATTTCCCAAATTTTAATATTTTTAAGTTTTTCCCAAAATTCCCAATTCCATCATGAAAACCCTAGATTCTAGGATAAAATCTTGTAAAAAGAAGTTAAGGACTAAGGAAGATGAGTTAGAAATCACTTACCATTGTTTTGAGAAGAAAGGTTGTCTCAAAAATTGCCTCTTTTGTTTTTTGGGTTTGGAAAAATAAAAAATAACTGAAAATTTCATTTAAATATACCCCTCTCAGAACCTCTTTGGGACCGCACAAAAAGGAGTGCGGCTGCAGAGCTCTCCATCTGGACTGCAGTGACATGCTTTAGTATTTTGGCCTTAACGTTCTCTACAGATGTTCAAATTGCGATTTCTTCACCTTTCTGGAAACTAGACATGAAGTGCTACAACTGTCGTTTCTGAATCATCTCGAAATTCCTAGTAGATTAAAAGATATAGGCATCCGAAGTCGGACCAGTGAACCTGTGCGGATCGCACAAAATCGAGTGCAGTTGCAAGGCCTCCACCATGGACAACACAAAACCAATGTGGACTGCACTGGCGGGTTAAGAGATTGCACTTCTCTGAACCTGCAACATCTATATTTTAAGCCTAAGACATCGCGGAACCTACCCGAAACTAATCCGAGCCCTCGGAACTCCACACCAAGTGTGCATACTATCTCATAAATATCATATGGACCTATCCATGTGATCAAATCGCCAAAATAAACTCTTAAACAACGAATTTAGCATAGCAATTTAAGAAAAATCTCAAAATTTCCAAAGTATCAATTTTCACAACTACGGGTCCGAATCACCTCAAACGATTTCCGTTTCTTACCAAATTTCACAGACTCATCTTAATTCATATATAAGACCTGTATCGGACTCCGGAACTAAAATACGGGCCCGATACCATCAAGTTTTAAACACATTTCATTTCCAAAAACTCATAAATATTCCAGAAAACAATTTTCTTTAAAAATCCATTTCTAGGGCTAGGGACCTCGAAATTCAATTCTGGGCATATGCCCGAGTCCCATATTTTTCCACGGACACTCTGGGACCGTCAAATCATGGGTATGGGTCCGTTTACTCATACTGTTGACTGAAGTCAACTGAATTTCATTTTAAGGTCAAAATTAATTATTTTTCACAGATTTTTACATATTGGCTTTCCGGCTATGCGTCCGGACTATGCACGCAAATCGAGGTGATGCAAAAAGAGGTTTTTACAGCCTCGAAACACAGAATTTGTTTTTAAAACAAGGTCATCACATTCTCCACCTCTAAAACTACCGTTCGTCCTCGAACAGACAGAAGAAGCAAGTACATGAGTTGGGGAAATGATGGGGATAACGGCTCCGCATATCGGATTCGAACTCCCTAATCGATGCCTCAGCAGGCTAACTTCTCCACTGAACACGAACAGAAGGGAAACTCTTCGATCTCAACTGAAAAAACTGCCGGTCTAGAATAGCTACCGGCTTCTCCTCATAGGACAACTCCTTGTCCAACTGGGCAGTGCTAAAATCTAACACGTGGGATGGATTGCCGTGATACTTCCGAAGCATGGACACATGAAACACTCGATGCACGACTGATAAGATCGGTGACAACGCAAGTCTGTAAGCCACCTCTCCCACTCGATCAAGATTCTCAAATGGGCCAATAAACCTAGGGCTAAGTTTGCCCTTCTTCGCAAATCTCATCACACCCTTCATAGCCAACACTCGAAGCAATTCCCGCTCATCGACCATGAATGCCAAATCTCGAACCTTACGGTCGACATAGCTCTTTTGCCTGGACTAAGTTGTGCAAAGCCTATCCTGAATAATCCTGACCTTGTCCAAGGCATCCTGTACTAGATTCATACCTAACAATCAAGCCTCCCCCGACTCGAACTATTCAACCGGCGACCGACACCACCTAACATACAAAGCCTCATAAGGAGCCATCTAAATACTCGACTGGTAGCTGTTGTTGTGGGCAAACTCTGCTAAAGGCAAAAACTGATTCAACGAGCCTCCAAAGTCAATGACATAATCTCGGAGCATATCCTCCAAAATCTGAATAGTCCGCTCGGACTTCCCGTCAGTCTGAGGGTGAAACGTTATGCTCAACTCAACCCATGTGCCCAACTCTCACTAAAATTCTCTCCAAAAATGTGAGGTAAAATGCGTACCTCGATCCGAAATGATAGACACAGGCACACCATGAAGACAAACAATCTCCCAGATATAAATCTCAGCTAATATGTTGGAAGAATAGGAGACTGTCGCGGGAATGAAATGTGCTGACTTGGTCAGCCTAGAAACAATAATCCACACTACATCGAACTTCCTCTGAGTCTGTGGGAGTCCAACAACGAAGCCTATAGTGATATGCTCCCACTTCCACTTAGGAATCTCAATCTTTTGGAACAAACCATCGGGCCTCTGATGCTCGTACTTAACCTGCTGACAGTTCAAGCACCGAGCCACATGTGCAAAAATGTCCTTATTCATTCTCCACTACCAATAATGATGTTATAAATCCTGATACATCTTAGCAGTGCCCAAATGAATAGAGTATCGAGAACTATGGGCCTCCTCTAAAATTAACTCTCGGAGTCTATCCACATTAGGCATACAAACTCGACCCTGTAATATCAGAACTCCATCATCTCCTAAGGTAACCTGCTTGGAACCTCCGTACTGCACCGTGTCCCTAAGGACACACAAATGAGGATCATCATACTGCCGATCTCAGATATTCTCCAATAGAGAAGAACGAGCGACGGTGCAAGCTAAAACACGGCTGGGCTAAAAAATATCCAACCTCACGAACTGATTGGCCAAAGCCTGAACATCCAGAGCAAGCTGTCTCTCACCGACCAAAATATAAGCAAGACTACCCATACTGGCTGACTTCTTAATCAAAGCATCATCCACCACATTGGCCTTTCCCGGATGATATAAGATGGTGATATCATTGTCTTTCAGTAGCTCCAACCACCTTTTCTACCTCAAGTTTAGCTCTTTCTGCTTGAATAAATACTGCAGACTCTTGTGATCTGTGAACACCTCACATGCCACGCCTTATAGATAATGCCTCCAAATGTTCAACGCGTGAAGAATGGCTACTAACTCCAAAGCATGAACTGGATAGTTCTTCTCATAAATCAATAACTGCCGCAAAGCATAGGCAATGACCTTGCCATCTTGCATCAAAGTCGCACCAAATCCTATACGAGATGCATCACAATAAACTGTATATGGCCTTGAACCTATGGGCAAAACCAACACCGGTACCGTAGTCAAAGCTGTCTTGAGCTTCTGAAAGCTCGCCTCACACTCGTCTGGCCACCTGAACTGGGCACCCTTCTGGGTTAACCTGGTCATGGGGGATGCAATAGATGAAAACCTCTCCACAAACCGACGATAATAGCCTGCCAACCCCAAGAAACTCTGGATCTCTATAGCTGATGTTGGTCTAGGACAGTTCTTGACTGCCTCAATCTTCTTCGGATCAACCTAAATACCCTCTGCTGATACAACACGACCTAAGAATGCAACTGAACTCAACCAGAACTCATATTTAGAAAACTTGGCATAAAACTGACTATCCCTCATGGTCTAAAGAAACACTTTAAGATGCTGCTCGTGCTCTTCTCGGTTGCGGGAATAGATCAAAATATCATCAATGAAGACTATCACGAATGAATCCAAGGCCTGAACACTCATTTCATCAAATCCATAAAAGGTGCTAGGGCATTTGTCAACCCGATTGACATCACCAAGAACTCAATACCCGTACTGAGTGCGGAAAGCTGTCTTAGGGACGTCAGATGCCCTAATGCTCAATTGATGGTAGCCAGATCTCAAGTCAATCTTTGAAAATACCTTGGCACCCTGAAGTTGATCAAACAAATCATCAATACTCGGCGATGGATACTTATTCTTGATTGTAACCTTGCTCAACAGCCGACAATCAATACACATTCTCATTGATCCGTCCTTCTTCTTAGCAAACAACATCGGCACACCCCAAGGCGAGACACTAGGTGTAATGAAGCCTTTTTCAAGCAAGTCTTGCAACTGATCCTTTAACTCTTTCAACTCAGGCAGGGCCATACAGTACGACAGAATTGAAATAGGCTGAACATTCGGAACCAAATCAATGCAGAAGTCAATATCCCTATCGGGTGGCATACCCGACAGATATGAAGGAATTACCTTAGTGAACTTACGAACAACATGCACAAAATCCATAGAAGGGACCTCAGTACTAGAATCATGAACATATGCTAAATAGGCCAAACACCCCTTATCGACCATATGCCAAACCTTCATATATGAGATAACACTACGGGTAGAATGACCAGAAGTCCCTCTCCACTCTAAACGAGGCAAACCCAGCAAGGCTAAGGTCACAGTCTTGGCATGATAGTCCAAGATATCATGGTAAGGTGATAACCAGTCAATCTCTAGTATGACATCAAAATCAACCACGTCCAAAAGTAACAAATTGATACGAGTCTCAAGACCCCCAATCATAACTATACACGAATGATGGACTCAATCTACCAAAATAGTTACACCCACCGGTATAGACACATATACAAGGGCACTCAAGGAATCACTAGGCATGGCCAGATACGGTGCAAAATAAAATGACACATATGAGTATATAGACCCTGGATCAAATAGGACTGAAGCATCTCTACTACAAACTAGAACAGTAGCTATAATAACTACATTGGAAGCCTCAGCCCCAGGCCTGGCTGGAAGAGCATAAAATCGGGCTGGGCCCCACCACCCTGAGCTATATCTCTGGGACGGCCTACTGCTGGCTGGCCTCCACTTCTAGCTGCCTGACCTCCATCTCTAATACCTCTACCTCTACCTCTAGCACCTCTACTCCCACCCCTAGCTGGTGGAGCGGGCTGTGGGACACCTGCTACCTGAACCATAGTACGAGAACCCTGTTACTGCGATTGAGTACCCACCAATCTCGGACAAGCCCTCCGGATATGACCACACTCACCACACTCAAAGCATCCACCTGAGTGTTGCGGTTGAGAAAACTGACACTGACCCTAGTGGGCTGAATGACCACCCCGAAAACTTTAGAGCGGCGGTGCACTGATAGGAGCTGGTAGTGCACTGTAGGGATGCTGATCAGAATACTGCATATGAGAACCACGGTCACTGGAAGCACCATGAGAAACCTGAAGTGCTGACTAAAAAGGCCTAGGTAGATGGCCTCTACCATACGAATCCCTTCCTCCAGATGAGTCACCACTAAATCTACCTGAATGACGAGGCCTCTTATCAAATCCATGACCACCTCCCTATGACAGAACCATCTCCACTCTCCTGGCCACATTGGCTACCTCCTGAAAAGAAATCTCACTCCCTGTCTCCTTATTCATCTGAAGTTGAATCGGCTCAATTAGTCCCTCAATGAACCTCCTCACCCTTTATCGCTCGGTGGGAAGTATAATAAGATCATGACGAGCCAAGTCGATGAATCAGGTATCATAACAGTCATAGAACCCTATTGGAGGTGCTCAAACTGCCTCTGGTAGATCTCTCGTTGAGTGATAGGGAGAAACTTCTCCAGAAATAACTGAGTAAACTGCTCCCAAGTCAAAGCTAGTGATCCGGATGGCCTAGCAAAACAATAATCTCTCCACCAAGTCATTGCGGATCCAAACAAGCAAAAATTAGCAAAGTCGACCCCATTGGTCTCCACTATCCCCATGTTCCTGAGAACTCCATGACAGTTGTCTAGATAATCTTGGGGATCCTCAGAAAATGCACAGCTGAAAGTAGTAGTGAAAAGCTTGGTAAACTTGTCCAATCTCCACAAAGCATCGACAGAAATAGCTGCTCCATCACCGGTCTGAGCTACCACACTCGGCTGAATTGCTCAGATTGGTTGAGTTGTTGGAGTTTGAAACTGGGGAGCCATTTGCTCTAGAGTGCGAGTAGCAGGAGTCTGGGCCCCTCCTCTAGCCTGAGAGACAGCTGGTGCTACAGTAAGCAAGCCTGCCCGGGTGACACTCGCCATAAGGCGCACTAGATGGAGCAGAGTATCCTGGAGTACTGGGTAGCAATAAACACCTCTGGGACCTGAACTGGGCCCACTAGAACTAGTTGGGCCGGAACTATTCATCTAAGTCAACCTGAGGCTCCGCCGCTGGTGCTCTAGGCTTAGCTCTGCCCCTACCTCAACATCTAGCACGACCTCGCCTTCTACCTCTCATGGGAGATGCTGCTGGGGTCTCAGGCTGCTGATCAGCGGATGAAGAAGTGCGTGTTCTCGGCATCCACGAAAGAACAAAGTAGAAATCCAATAAGCATTGTGAAACCAAACCGCCCGACGGGAAAGAATAGATGTGAAATTTTCCTAACTCTTTAGCCTCTGGGGTATAAATACATACGTCTTTATACCGATCCCTCAGACTCTACTAAGCTTGTCCGTGAATTTTGAGACATATGTAACCTAGAGCTCTGATACCAACTTGTCATGACCCAGATTTCCAACCCTCGGGAATCATGATGGCGCCTACTCGTGAAATCTAGGCAAGCCGAGCATTATAGATTCACTAACTCTTTTATTTAGCCCCTTTTAACAGTTTAAATCAACATGCGATCAATAGTGAAATGTTAACGATAATTAAAGACATTTGGAAGACAAAATATGATAAATTAACGAAAAAAAAGTACGACAATACTAAGTACATCTCTACCTGGAAACGGTGCCACAATATCACGGACCATCGACGAATACTACATAAAATTGTCTGGAAAGAAAGATACAATCTATCTTTGAAGTAAATGAAAACAGAATATAAAGATAGAAGAGAACACCAGGGCCTGCGGACGCCAATAGAACTACCTCGAGATTTCTGACTGGACTGAAGGTAGCCACCCATGCTATGGTCAACAAGATTTCGCTTCGGGATCTGCACACAGTGAAGAGTGTAGTATCAGCACAACCGACCCCATGTGCTGGTAAGTGTCTGGCCTAACCCCGACAAAGTAGTGACGAGGCTAGGACCTGACTACCAAATAAACCTATGCAGTTATATAATATACAGCGGGAAATAAAACAGAAATAAACAAGTAAAGATGGGAGGGGGACATGCTGCGGAGGAATATCATTTATCAATAGTAACTCAAGAGAAAAGCATAATGACAATTTATAATTCACAGCAAAAGAATAAGGAACTCGTAACCAATTAATAGGCACTTTTTATTATCTAATGGTGCGGCGTGCAACCCGATCCATATCATTTATCACTATTGCGACGTGCAACCTGATCCACTTATATTATTGTTTCGGTGTGCATCCCGATCCAAACATAATATTTTTATGGCGTGCAACCTGATCCAAACATAATATTGTTGCGGCATGCAGCGCGATCCAAACATAATATTGTTGTGGCGTGTAACCCGATCCAAACATAATATTATTGTGGCGTGCAACCCGATCCACATATACAGTTCAACACCAAATCACAAAGAGAGTCCCGGCAAGGGATCAATAAGAAAACAACACTATCCCGAAAAGAAATCGACAGTATAAGTAAATACGTCCCGGCAAGAGAAAACCAACTATAACCAAACTTGTTCCAACATCTAAGTTCCTCAATTAGCTCCAATACTCAATCATAAGTAATTTCTACGAGAATAATTATAATCATTGCTCAACATAGAGAATTAAAAACTTAGGCATTCGTAGTATTTATGAAGAACTCAACAATTTCACTTTAAGACTTACGATCATGCTTGACACCAACGTATAGATACTCGTCACTATGCCTATACGTCGTACTCAAAAAGTAACACATAGAAAATAGGACACAACTCCTAATCCCTCAAGCTAAGGTTAGACCAAACACTTACCTCGATCTCACGAACACAATTCAAGCCTCAACTATCGCTTTACCTCTTGAGTCCACCACCAACTCGCTCGTATCTAGCCACAAGTTACTTAATAACATCAATAAATGCTAAATGAATCAATTCTAATGCATAGAAATAAGTTTTCGAAAGTTTTTTCCAAAAAGTCAAAAATCGACCCTGGGCCTGCTTGGTTCAAACCCAAAATTCTGACCAAAACCCGATTACCCATTCACCCCCGAGCCCGGATATATAGTTGGTTTTGGAATCTAACCTCAATTTGAGGTCTAACTCCCCAAATTTCAATATTCTTAGTTTTTTCCCAAAATTTTTAATTCCACCATGGAAACCCTAGATTCTAAGATGAAATCTTATAAAAAGAAGTTAAGGAGTAACAAAAATGAGTTAAAAATCACTTACTAATGTTTTGGAGAAGAAAGGTTGTTTGAAAAATCGCCTCTTATGTTTTTGGGATTTTAAAAAATAAAAAATAACTGAAAATTCCATTTAAATATACCCCTCTCAGACCCCCTGTGCGGACCGCACAAAAAGGAGTGCGGCCGCGGAGCTCTCCATGTGGACTGCAGTGACATGCTTTAGTATTTTGGCCATAACATTATCTACAGATGTCAAAATTGTAATTTCTTTATATTTCTGGAAACTAGACATGAAATTCTACAATTTTCTTTTCCGAATCATCTTGAAATTCTTTGTAAATCAAAAGATATAGGTGTTCAAAGTCGGACTAGTGAACGTGTGCGGACCGCACAAAATCGAGTGCGGCCGCAAGGCCTCCACCGCGGACAGCTCAAAAGCAATGAGGACCGCACTGGCGGGTTCAGATATTTGCACTTCTCTGAACCTGCAACATCTATATTTTAAGCCTAAGACATCCCGGAACCTATCCGAAACTTACCCCGAGCCCTCGGGACTCCTAACCAAGTGTGCATACTATCTCAAAAACATCACATGGACCTATCCGTGTGATCAAATCGCCCAAATAACCTTTTAAACAATGAATATAGCATAGGAATTAAAGAAAATTGTCAAAATTTCCAAAGTATCAATTTTCACAACTACGGGTCCGTATCACCTCAAACGACTTTCGTTTCTTACCAAATTTCACAGACTCGTCTTAATTCACATATAAGACATGTACCGGACTATGAAACCAAAATACAGGCCCGATACCATCAAGGTTTAAACACATTTTATTTCCAAAAACTCATAAATATTTCAGAAAATAATTTTATTTAAAAATTCATTTCTCGGGCTTGGGACCTCGGAATTTGATTCCGGGCATACGCGCAAGTCCTATATATTTCTACGGACCCTCCGTGACCGTTAAATTATGGGTCCGAGTCCGTTTACCCAAAATATTGATCGAAGTGAACTTAAATTTATTTAAAGGTTAAGATTTATCATTTTTCACATATTTTTACATATTTGCTTTACGGCTACGTGCTCAGACTGCAGACGTAAATCGAGGTGATACAGAAAGAGGTTTTTAAGGACAAGGAATACATAATTTATTTTTAAACAAGTGATGACTTTTGGTTCATCACAGTAAATCAGTAATTAATGATAAGGATAAACAGGAAAAAATATGATCTTCTCTTGCTATGCTAAAACTAACAAGTAAAAATAAAAATATATTTTTAGCATAGCAGATAAGTAAATGTGAACGGAGAGTATTTATTAGGATGGTGCAAAAAGATATACATATTCAAAGATACATAAAAGATAGTTATGAGTAATCTTATATAAGCATTGATTTGTAACTTAAAATAAAAGGTGAATATCTTGTTATAATATGGATTAAATTGTGAAAAGATTTTATACTGTCACATATATGCTTAAATGAAAGAAAATATTCTTTTGATAAGAAGCTTGATTTATTTTTTAGAGAAGGAAATATCTACCCACATATAAGATAAACAAATAAAAAATAAAAGCATAAACAAATAGTTGAGATTTTTCGGCAGGAATTACGTAGAGGGGCGGGACTTGGGAGTGAATTGATAAATGATTAATTGGATATGGAAATCCAAAAGCTAGAAGAGAACTCTGTATGGGTCCAAATTTGAACAATCACGATTATTGATGAGTACGACGAACGACAAGGTCCTCGTAGCTCGACGTCATGCGGAGGAAGACCTTAAGTCAAACATGATATTGTACGACTCTTGTAATAATATATGCCCATTAGAGGTATAATAGGAATATTCCTTCGAATATTCCTTATAGCTTGTCTTTTATAGCTTAGAAGGGTTTC